>JAFBJS010007449.1:28474-44862 GCA_016785265.1 Paraplagusia blochii | reverse complement strand
TATCTATCTATCTATCTATCTATCTATCTATCTATCTACCTACCTACCTACCTACCTACCTACCTACCTACCTACCTACCTACCTTCCATCCATCCATCCATCCATCCATCCATCCATCCATCCATCCATCCATCCATCCATCCATCCATCCATCCATCCATCCATCCATCCATCCGGCTTTATAGTGGTTCTTTATTATTTCAATGTATGATGTCAGAAATATATTTTCTTAACTATTGAAACTATTCGGTGATCAGACAGTCAAATATAAACTGAACAACTTTGCTTGCATTTGGTTGTTGTGCTGGAGTATGTCAGACTCTTCTGATGTTTTTATGTCCCTGGTTGTGACATGTGACCAATATGTGAGTATAGTTAGTTGACCCAGGTTCTTGTGTGCTGTGGAGTATCTGAGTTCAGCTTCTCCTAACGTGAAGTTACCGCACATCGAGGATATAAAAGTGAAGGCCCTCATACAGTACCTGAACCTGTCCTGATCAAATGTCTTTGGTCTGGGTCTCCTTTTAAAAAATACGACTGGACTGACCTAAGGAGGACATTGGTTAGGAGAAGACATTTAAAACACAACATTTGAATGTCATGATAATCAGGGAGAGAAACAGTTTTTGATGGATTTTGCAGAGGAGACCCCCTGCATGTGTCCAATCATTCATTCATTCATTGCCGGGTCACAGAATCAGTAGAGTCCACAGCTCCCTCTTATTTTGCTTTTTCTTTTGGCTTGTCCCTTTTTCAGAGGTTGCCAGAGCAAATCATCATTTTCCATCTCCTTCTGTCCCCTGTATATTCTACTCTAACTCCAACTACCTCCATGTCCTCCCTCACTGCATCCACCAATCTCCTCTTTGTCTCCTACCTGGTAGCTCCATCTACAGGATCATTCTTCTACCAATGTATCCACTGTCCCTCCCAACATGTCCAAACCATCTCAATCTGGCTTCTCTAGCTTTTTCTCCAAACCTGTGTTGTCCCTCTAATCACCTCATTCCTGATCCTGTCCATCCTTGTCTCCTTTTTTTGAACCTGAACCCTCCAAAGCCCAGTCCAATTCCTTAACCACTAAACACCACAACCTTTTCCTAAAAGGAGCCAGGGTTGACACATAGAACTAAGAAACTTGTTCTTTGTCCCAGGTTTCTCACCTGGTCCAATAATCTTAGTAATTTCTTCTTGCCACATCATCCAGACAGAACCACTGGACTGCACTGAGTCCACTAATGATGCTTGATGGGTCAGACTGGGGTGTAGTTGTGCGTAACTCGGGTTTAAACATGTATTTTGTAAATTCAAGCTGCCTGAAAAATCACGTCATTAATTAACCAGAATAGATTAATTAATCTTGGTGTTTGATTAATGTTATTTTAAAGTCCGAACTGGAAAATAAAATGACCAAGATAAGTTTAGTGTTTATTTTATTTTTTGGTGAGTTATTTACGCCAGGAGACAGTCAGGACTCCTAATTTGAGCAGCAACGTCTGTTTAGTTGTTTCTGCTACGGGGCATTTTTTAAGCACCGAGCCACCATGCTCTTCTGATTTACTAATGATTACTTTTTAATTAAAACAAATGCCTAATTAACTGGAGTTGTTGACTGTTTCCAGTCTCAGAATTACAATAAAAGTCATCAGGAGGGAACGCATCTATTATCAGCACAGCTTCCTCAGCACCTCTGCATGTATCCAGGCCGACGAGGTGAGATTCCATCCATATCCTAGCCCGAAAGCCCGGAGGGCAAACGCTATTAACTACCAGAGATTCTAACAATGCCCCTGTCACGGAGCATTTGACTGTGTTTGTTTTTTCATCAGTGACTCATATTTGAGGTAAATTTGGTCTCGCACTCGGGGAAGTTTAATAAATCCTGATCTGCTGAGGAACCATAAAGGTCTCCTAAAAATGGCCTTTTATCACGCTGGTTAACGCACGCTCGCACTCACGCGATGATTCCCAATAAAAGGCGTATATACTCATAATAGTTGTCATCCCAGACACACACACACACACACACACGCAGAGGGAAGTGTGTGATTGGGGAAATAAAGTGAACTATGCACCGGCAATTTATCTTGTTACATTAGAGCCGTGAGGTAATGCGAGGTAGTGTTAGTAAAATTATTAACCATAAAACACGGAAAAGACGTAGTTGGGATTAGAGACGGGGAGATGGACTACGTCGGGGCCAGTATATCCTGCACCTACTGACACATTGGAGACGGGGAGGAATTAGGTCAGGGCTCGAGCGTAGAAGGTAATAGATGGCCACGGCCGAGATTTATGTGTGACGCCCCCTCTCTGGAGAGAAATAGAGGAGGGGAGACAGAGAGGGAGAAAGAGAGATGGGAGGTTGGTATTGGAACTAAATCAGACTGTCAGTTGGTGCTGAATTCCTCCTGAGGCGACATATAGGGAGAGAGAAAGGGACTGGGAGTGGAGAGTCAGAGAACGGGGAGGGCAAAGGAGAACGGAGCCACGGAGAGAGAAGTGGGACAAGAAGAGGCAGAGGAGTAATGATGTGGAGGCAAAGTGGCTGAGAGAATGATCAGGGTGGAGGAGTTCATGGGGCAGAAAACAACGCAGCCGGAGCCGAGGACACGGCAGAGATCGGAAGGCTTTTATACTGTATGATGTAACTTACTCTGCGGTGGCAGGGCAAGAAGGAGAGTTATTTCAGTCCCACCGGGTCCAAGTCCAAGTAGGAGTTGTGTTCATTCCATCCCAACGTCTCCCGCTGAGTCAGTGCCGAAGGAGCGTTAAACAAAAAGCAGGCGTAAGAAGAACGCTCATCTGAATAAGAGAGACTGGAGATTTGTTTTTGTCACAAAAAAAAAAAAGTTTTCTCTCTCACAGTCAGTGACAACTTAAGTGCATTTTGGGAAATGTTTGTTCTCATTTACATTAGCTGTAGCGAAGGCGCTGTAGCCGTGATGGATTTAAGGGATAATGAGGCTCATATTCAAAACTCCAGACAGAGTAAAGTTTGGAGAATGAAGCAGAAACGATTCTCCTGTTTGGGAGTTTCTACCTCTTTAACTGTGGGACTTTAGAATGAATTCCCAGACAATAGAAAGGACTTTCTTAACTTTCTGGATGTTTGTCAATGAAAAAAAAAAATGGAAATGAAGCAAAAGTTTTCTTCTCAGTTTCCTGATGTCGTGTTGTTACTTTATTATTGCACATTTACTTGTCTTTAAAGTTTACCAAAAATTAATGAGAACAAAAAATTCATTCCTAATACATGTAATTTGGTGAAGGGTGGCAGCGGTGCCCAAGTGGTCAAAGAAGGGGACTTGCGAGGCTTCAGGTTCGAATCCTCTCACCCACAGGAAAGCTCACAATTTAGTGCAGTGTGATTTGGGTGGCAGTCGTGGAGATTGCTGACCCTGGGACCCGGCAATAGAGATGAAGATGAATGAATTTGATGATGACAACTAGATTGAGATGGTTTGGACATAAGAGTTGAAGATTCTGAGATTGTCTTTAGGGGTGACTAGGATGGACAAGATCCTCCAAGATCAGCAATGAGGTGATTAGAGGGACAAGACAGGACAGGAAGATTTGGAGAAAAAGCTAGAGAAGACAGATTGAGATGGTTTGGACATGTTCAGAGGAGGGACAGTGGATACATTGGTAGGAGAATGATCCAAGAGATGGAGCTACCAGGTAGGAGACAAAGAGGAGATTGGTGGATGCAGTGAGGGAGGACATGGAGGTAGTTGGAGTCAGAGTTGAGGACAGGGGGAGAGAAATTGTTGACTCACTTTGGAAACCCCTGAGGGACAAGCCAAAAGGAAAAGTAGATGAAGACAACCAAGATTAAGTCAGTAAAATTTAAAAGTAAAAACTTTTAAAAGTAAAAATAAGTAAAAGTAAAAACACTAATTTGTCATGCTAATGCTAATGTTGTTGTTACTGTGAACATGTTGCATAGGAAATTATATAAACAAACACAGCAAATAGATTAAAAAATATAATCAAAGTTCTTTTTTTTAAATACAAAGAGCAAAAGTTTAAAACCCTGCAGCTTCGAACTTCTCTCATATTTCACACAAATTCCGTCTCATTTCCAGGATGTGTATCCCTTTTTATCAATACAGCCTGGCTGCAATCTTATGAAATACCTGTTATTTTTACCTTTATGAGGGACATTTTTACACAATATATTCCATCACGCGGCCGCTGCAGTCTTACTAATGATTAAACCCAAACTCTTTTCTGGTGAAACCTTGAAAAAAAAAAAAAAAAAATGTCACCCGATCAATTCCGTTCAAGGTCCCCCATATGAAATCATTCCACTATTGATTAGTTGTACACATTGGCCTATATATGTGTAATCCAGGAGGCTGCAGCCCATCCATCATATCTATCCTGACATTATCTCTTTCTTTTAATTCAGTCTGTGTCTCCTGAATGTAAATTTTTAACCTTAAAACAAGCGGAGCGGCATGACAGAGGCGTTACCAACAGCCCTGTTTAACAGCCCACACACGCTCGTCCTCTCGCTCTCTCTCTCTCCCCCTCACACACACACACACACACACTCGGAGAGACACGGGTGTTACACTGGCTGCCAGTGAGCCTTATTGAAGGCTTTGTTAATGATGACTTAAACAAACAGTGTGTCTTTAGCTCTGGTCAATAGCCCTAAAGAGCCACAAGTCACATCAGCCATTACAATTAGGCTGGAAATATTAGAACTGCTGCTCCTGCACTAACTGTCAGTGTAAATCTGTAAGAGAGAGAGAGAGAGTGTGTGTTAATGAGTGTATTGAAATTACCATTAATGTGTATGATGACTCAACACTGGAAGAGCAATCGGGGGTTTGTGAAAGCCTCATTGCTTCTCATATTTCAGCCCTAAGGAATATAAATGTTTGTGTTTTTCCCCGTTGACAAGTCGGCTCCCACAGAGATGTCACTTCCTGAATGATTCTCTGACCGTAGCCCGCTGTAACGCGTTGCCCGTGATGCTTTTCATGAACTGGACCAGCGGTCACTGGACCGTCGGCGACGCTGCCGCGGAGTCGGGTCAAGTCTACGTCTTGACGTTTTTATGTCACTGTGTCAGCAGTCCTCACTGGTCCTCACTCCAGTGGGAGGGTCTTGGACCAGTGAACATTACTTAAAGACACATTTACTCCTGCAGATTTGGTTCTGAAAAAAAAAAAAAGAAACTAAGATGATTTATTGCTGCAGTTTTTTCCAGGCTGGGTCTGTTTAATACCTTTTGATTAGTAGCAGTATTTTCATATTCATGGGTTTTACAGAGGGTCGGGTTCTTCCAGGTAGAACTGCGGACTGTGTTCCGGCAGACCTTAGCTGACTGCTAACCCGGGAGAAGAAAGTCGACTCTAATTAGATTCTACAGCGACTTGATTGCTCACAACGTGCAGAGTGGACCAGCCAGATAAAAGTAATAGTCGTCATTAACGGAAAGGCATTCATACTTAAAATAAGCTGGCCTTATTTTTTTTATTTATTTTTTTTAAAGATTCCTCGGCGTCTTATCAACATAAATACTGCTTAAAATAATTGAATTCAAACCGTGCAGTTCACATATGCTGAGCAAACAGATGATTCACTTCAGACTTTGACCCCAAAAAACCTCAGCTGAAGTGGACAGGAGTTCAGGTCTGCATGCATTTCCACGCAAGGCCACTAGGGTGACCTATGTAGTTAAATGAGGAGTCACGGAATGTTTTAAAACCAGGGGGGGACACTTCAAGGATAATCAGGAATACAAAGAGCTGGTTGTTTGATACACACTTCTGGAATATTTATTCATTCATCTTTATAACAGTTCACAGAGGCAGCAGTCTCCGTCACTGGCACCCAAATCACACAGCAACATATTGTGTATTTATTTTATTTATATTCTGATTATTCTTCTGGCTTTGTCCTACAATGCCTACAGTAGAAGCTGTCGTAGGATTTTGAATATAACTTTTGCACGACATTTGTCTTGGTTCGGACAAACACTGCTTTCTGCTCTGGACTTGGCCCCCAGGTCCAATTTAGGACCAATTGACCAATATTTTACAATACAGTGACACCTCAGCCCTCGACCCACTTGACCCTCGACCCAAAATTTTTGAGAAAAATTTGCCTTCACTTTTTCGGCATTCGGTAGCCGCGCCCGGCGAGTCGAGCCAAACCGCGTGCGTTCTTTCTCGATCAGAATTCAACACGAACAGACCTACGACCAGCGCTGCTTTTTATTGAATTATTTCTTTTGGGCAAAATTAATTCAGACCTCGACCAAATCAGACCTCGACCACCAACCTGGAACAGAGTAGGCTCGAAAACTGAGGCACCGCTGTATTTCATGTATGTTTTACATTTTCAGGTGAATAGCATCTGTGTTTTTTCTAAAACTGTTGTTTAACACACAGAAATGGCAGCTGTGGTGGCCCAGCGGTTAAGGAAGCAGACTTGGGTCTGCAGGGGTTAAAGTTCGAGTCCACCGCCAGGTTGCCACTGATGTGCTCTTAGCATAGCACTGCTCCAACCCACATAACTTCCAGTAGGTACACCACACACAGGAAGGCTCACAGCATGGGGCGGTGTTATTTGGGTGGCAGTGGTGGAGACTGCTGGCCCGTGCGACCCGGTAATGAAGATGAATGAATGAAATATACATAAATACGTATCGTCGACTCGACAAATTGCACGACGATTAATTACTCCCTATTATGCTGATGGCATACTGCACATTTCTCAAGGCTCATAGTGCTGAGGCATGCTGCTTAGACACATTTCAAGTTGCTGTGCTGAAAAATATTAGAGAAACATTGCCTGCAACGTTTTTTTTTTTTTTATTTTGGAATATAGCAGCCAGAATTTGATGGCAATAATTCAGCACTGATGTCAATCGATGTGCTACAAAATCTCTTTTTTATATTCCTTCATTATCATTTGGATTCTGTCTGAGGGCGAAATGTGAATCCGTGTGACGCATAAAAAAAAAAGAGAGGAAAGCAAATGGCCCTGAGATTATTTGTGTACTTTTATAACTAGCTCTAGGGTTTACAGTTAATGACTGCATTCCTAATGGGTCCGTGCAGATGTTTGCAATGAACATATAGAGGCCGTAATCTTCGGTGGATTAATGAGACGAATACAAAAAGTATTGGTTTCATTAAAAAAATAGTTTTTCCTATTTGCATCACCTGCTGGTCTGACACTTAAGCCTTGCGTCATTTGCAACCTGCCGTTCTTACCCAAGCCCACATACAGTAGTTAAATTATCTGCTCTGCAACCAGCATGTAATGGATTTTAGCATGAACCGGCTGCTTGAGAGTGGAGGGACGCACTCCTCGGCTGCATGTATTTGCAAGGAATCCTCAGAGTAAGTCAGCCTTGTCGTTGCAGGGTGATGCAACCGCGGTAGGCGCTGGAGGAATGTTTTATTAACCGAGATTTCTGAGAAATTTATATCTGTCCGAAAAAGGAAAAGAAAATCGAACTCATTGTCTGCGCATTGTTTCTAAGTCTTTTTTATCTAAATGTCATTTTTGCTGATTTCTATGCTGCAAATGTAACACCATTAACCCTATTTAGAGTCAGGAGCCTTGGAGATTGTTTTTCCGAGAGACTTAATCCAAGAATAAAAGTGCAGAACGAGAATCCAAGGCTATGTGTGAAATTGCGTAGGCTCTCGGTGTGACTCGAGAAGCCCTTAAAGGAAATCTCTGCATCTGTGTGTGTGGACGTGATAAAGCCACGGAGCTGGAAGAGTCTCAGAACACTTACAGTTTACTTGGCCTCCATTATCTTTTATTTGTTGGCTGATAGCATCTCTTGGCAGGGAGTTAACGGGCGGTAAATCAGAAATGTGTTTGTGCATGTGTATAAAAGAATTCGCATATGCACAAACACGAGCCTAAGTGCGCAGGTGAGCACTGCGAGTGCAGGAACGCTCGAGCCATTTTCCGGAATTGTGTAAAACACGGGCAAAAAAATGCGTAAAACAATGAGCCTGATGTGTCCATTTGCCGTGCCGAACAAAACAAACGCACAGTGTGAATATGCACATTAGCCATAGCAACCTTCACTCCCTGACACATTTGAATATGCAAATGTTTCCCGGCACAAAAGCCTTGACAAGCTGTTATTACACGATTCCTGTGGGTGCAGAGACGAGACTCTGAAAAGACATCAGAGGGGGCAGGACAGGAGACGGTAGAGTGGTCCTACAGAGTTGCCGGGGAGACGTGAGCACGTGTTCCAAGGCTGCATGGATGTTGCTGATTTCCACAGAGGAATGTTGGAGAGGCACTATGGTGTTTCTCTCACTGCTCACCAGAATGTGGGATGTGACGGGTCACTGTGGGTCAGGATTAATGCAGGGCATGTCGCCATGACACGGAAAGAAAGGCTTTTTTATTTGAGGAAACATGAAACATCAGATAAAAAAAAACTAGGACAGTTGAAATAAATATAAAATGCAATAAAATTATTTAGGTCCTATTCAAGAACGTATGTTTTTTCTGAATAAATCATTCAATGTCAATATTTCACTGCTTCCCAGTGATTGATCAGATTGAAATCATTATCCATCACAGGTCTGAGGGACAGCAGTCTCCACAAATGTCACCCAAATCACACTGCACCATCCTCTGAGCCTTCCTGTGGGTGGGGATGGATCACAGCACCTCAGTGACAACCTGGCAGCTGGTGGATTTGAACCTTAAGCCTTGCAGTGTAAGCCCCCTTCCTTAACCGCTAGGCCATCATAGCCGCCATGATATTGATTCATCATTTTCTTCCTGTATTGGAGTATTGATTTGTCCTGATTAGTCCTGATTAATCATAATAACTTCTTAATCTTCTACTGCTACCCAGTGATTAATCAGATGGAAAACATTCAACTGTTGGGCTCAGTAATAATTACGATAATTGATTAAGTTATTTTTGGTCTTATTTAGGGATATTGATTAATTGCAAATAACAAAAACTAATTATCCTAATCCAGTGATTACTTTGATGGAATTTGTTAATAGTATAGATATAATAATGCTAATCTATGAACATTTATAAATTTATGTTTTATAAATTTTACAAATTTATGACTATTTTATTTATTTGTTCTATCAGAAATGTTGATTAATCTCACTTTATCACTATTCATCATGAACAGTAGTTGATATTCACTGCTAACATTATTTATTATTAATTATTAATGAATGGCAGTGGCGGCCTAGTTGAGGAACTGGACTTGGGTCTGAAGGGTTCCAGGTTCGAGTCCACCAGCTGCCAGGTTATGCACTGAGGTCCACTGAGCATGGCACCGTCCCCAGTCACTGTTCCCTGTGCGCTCAAAGCTGCCCACTGTTCACTATAGTGATGGTTTAAATACAGAAGTGACATTTCCTTGTGTGCAGTGTTGTGAATCACAATGACAAGGAGTTTGCTTTCCTTCCTTTCTTCCTTCCTTCCTTCCTTCTTCCTTCCTTCCTTCCTTCCTTCCTTTCTTCCCTCCTTCCTTCTAAAGCAGCCCATGTTTTTAATACTAATACTTTTGGAAGTCTTCCACCACCGTTTGAGCCTTGGACCAGGATCAGTCTTCTTAGTTTCCTCAGAGTCCTCCCTGTAGTTCACTGAGTGACCACAGAGGTGCCGATGGCAGACTTCACATCCCACCAGGTGTTTTTTAATCAAAACAAACACGACAAGTGTAAACCCGTCGTGGAGCCGTCAGCTCCAGGCTCTACCTCTGTGTGTATCGGTGTTCTGATCCTGTGTGTCCTGGCGTCAGTCCTGCACTGGGCACAGGCAGCGAGCGACTGATGAGGAAGAGGAAAGAAAGTGATTGCGACAGATTAAAAAAAATATAAAAAGTGCGTTGATGATTCTGCAGATTCTTCAGTGGACACTATTGCCAGTAGAAAAAAAAAGGGACGTATTGATGCAATTTGACAGGATAATCTGTTTTGGTTTTTTTTTGCCATGAGTTTCATTGCCTCCCAGAACACATTTATATTTGTTGTTTTCACAAAAAAGACTTTGAACAGAAGCAGGATGATTGTTTTAAATGCCAACTGAAGGTCCAACTGCACCAGTGAGAGTACCAGTTGACTGATACCAGACTCCTCAAAATTAATTATTGGACTTTTTTTATCTTTAAAATCAAATTGTTTTTTTCTGTGCAAAAAACAAAACAAAAAAACAACAGCAGACATTTTGTCATCTTCTAAATACTTATTTTTAAGTGGTTTTCTCTTAATGAGCTTTTCTTCATTATTAGGTAATATGTCTAATGCAGTACTGCTCAAAAAGAGTGACAGGTTCTGTTCAATTAGTGTCTTTAAAAGCTCCTGTCTGTTTGCTGGGTTCTATGTGTTTCTTACCTTAACCACCCAAAACTCCAGGGAACTGTCCCTGGTCCTGATTTCCCTTAACTGAGTTCCTGGTTCTGTCCAGTCCAAAGGTGAAGTCGTTGAACTGATGGTTCTGGTCACACACATCACACAATGGATTCATTCAAGAAATTAATCCTGGGGTGGTTGTACAAGCACCCTAAGTCCTAGCCACTTACTCCTACTTCCTACCTCCTGCCACCTAACTCCTACCACTGCTCTCTTACCTCCTACACCTGACCTCATAACTCCTAGTTCCTAACTTGTACCTTGTACCTCCTAAATCCTACCTCTTAGATCCTTACTCCTAAACCCAAATCTACTAATTTACATTTCTAACCCCAACTCCTAACCCTCAACTCCAACCTTGTACCTTCTACCTCCTTCTCTCTCCCAATTCCTACCTCCTTATTCTCACATCCTACCTGCTACCTCCTATTTCCCACCTCCTAACTCCTTCCTTCTTCTTCCCCTCCTTTCAGCTTGTCCCTTTTTTTCAGGGATTGCCACAGGGATTCAACCTTTTCCATCTCCCCCTGTCCTCTTTATCTTCTCCTCTAACTCCAACCATCTCCATGTCCTCACTCAATGCATCCATCAATCTCCTCTTTGTCTCCAACCTGGTAGCTCCATCTCTAGGATCATTCTACTATCCCATATATCCACTGTCCCTCCTCTGAACATGTCCAAACCGTCTCAATCTGGCTTCTCTCGCTTTTTCTCCAAACCTTCCTGTCTGTGTCATAACTCCTAGCTTCTACCTCTTAATTCCTACATCCTCATTTTCACATCCTACCTGCCACCTTCTTATCTTTACCTCCTAAGCAAAAATACCAAGTTTTCTCTTCTCCCATTGCCTAATCATGTCTGAAGACTCTTCCCTTTACAACAGGGAGATGTCTATCTTGTCTATCTCTCTGTCAGATGTTCTCATGTTCTCCCCTTCTCCTCTCTGTGTTCTCCAGGTTCCTTTCACAGCCCTAAACATGTTTGTTAGGACAATGAGGTTGATTGATGCTTGGCCATAGCTGTGATAATAG
Organism: Paraplagusia blochii; assembly: GCA_016785265.1. NCBI lineage: Eukaryota > Metazoa > Chordata > Actinopteri > Pleuronectiformes > Cynoglossidae > Paraplagusia > Paraplagusia blochii. The sequence goes on along the minus strand of JAFBJS010007449.1, from coordinate 33,444 downwards.
ATTAATGCATCCCTTATTTTTTACACAAGGTTTAGACACAGGGTTAAGGCTCCATGATCCTACCTGCCAATAGGTGGCAGTGCAGTAAATGTTTAGAAACCTTATTTACAGTAGTGCAGTGAATAAGTGGTTACCTGTTCTCACCCTTCCTTCTGACCAGTGCTGGAGAAACACACAGACCATTAGACGGACGGAAAATATCAGCCCTGCTTTGTTTAGTCATATTCATGAGGCCAATACCCAGAGTTCGGTCGTACAACTTTATGTGCCTTGGACAGCAGTGAAGGTCAAATGATAATTCGGGGGGAGAAGCAACAGTGAGAAGAGGAGGAAACGACTGCACCTCCCATTTACTGGTCATTTTATAAAGGTCAGGTGCAAAATGTTAAAAATCTAAAGGGAATAAGAAACTGCACAGAGTCAGAAACGTGTTTGCGGTTGACTCCTCTTCAACCGTTGGCCTCAGTTTGGTGATATTTTTAACTGTTTTTCCAAGGTCAGGGTTCTTTATTAGCATCACGATCAGAACTGATGAAAAACAGACTGTTGTTGTTTTCATCCCTTTGCTTCTCTAAAGGTTGTGTATAATTGATCATAGACATAAACTAGAAGTTTTGGTTCATTCGCAACTGTAAAAATCTTTTAACCCTTTATCTACTTCATTCATTCATTCATCTTCATCCTCTTATCAGTTACTGGGTCTCAGGTTCAACAGTCTCCACAACTCCCACTCAAATCACACTGCACCATACTGTGGGTAGTGAGTACAGTAATTATTGTTTTATTTCACAGTTCCTAATTGATAACCTGTTAGTCTAAAGAGTAAAATAAATCCATATCTTCCTCCTGCCTCCCAACTTCTTTCTTCTACCTCCTAATTCTTACATCCTACTTACTACATCCTAACTCCTACCTGCTTCTTCTTCTCCTTTTGCTTGTTCCTTGTTGGGAGTTTCCACAGCGAGTCAACATTTTCCTCTCCCCCTGTCCTCTGTGTCTTCAACTCTAACTCCAACTACCTCCATGTCCTCCCTCACTGCATCCATCAATCTCCTACCTGGTAGCTCCATCTCTAAGGAACATTTCAAGGATTTCCAAACCATCTCAATCTGTCTTCTCTCGCTTTTTCTCCAAACCTTCCTGTCTGTGTTGTCCCTTTAATCACCTCATTCCTGATCCTGTCCATCCTTGTCTCTCCTAAAGAGAATCTCAGCATCTTTAACTCTTCTTCTTTCGGCTTATCCAGTTTTTCAGGGGTTCCCACAGCGAGTCAACAATTTCCATCTCACCCTGTCCTCTGCATCCTCAACTCCAACTCTAACCACCTCCATGTCCTCCCTCACCGCATCCATAAATCTCTTCGTCTCTTACCTGGTAGCTCCATGTCTAGCATTCTTCTCCCAATATAGCCACTGTCCCTCCTCTGAACATGTCCAAACCATCTCAATCTGTGTTGTCCCTCTAATCACCTCATTCCTGATCCTGTCCATCCTTGTCTCTCCTAAAGAGAACCTCAGCATCTTTAACTCCTCCACCTCCAGCTCTGTCTCCTGTCTTCTGTCTATTCCTAGTGTCTCTAATCCATCCATCATGGCTGGTCTCACAACTGTCCTGTAAACCCGTCCCTTCACCTTAGCTGACAATCTTCTATCACAGGTCAAAAAAATAATCCATATGTTGTTTTTAAAGGACATTTATGAAGTAGAGATTTTACATTACACTTTTGAAAACCCATATTATAAAATTATGAAGACCTGCCACCAGATTTAAATAAGATTTAGATTGATTTGTTCCGTCGGGGGAAATCATTGCGTACGACCTCTGTCAGCGTAGGGGGTTTTGCTTGAGCAACTGCTCTCATTCAGCCTCAAACTTGAGAGAATCACTGCTCTTCTCTCACAGTTCAGTGCTGCTTCACACATTACCTCCTGGAGCGGCATAATACAAAACAGAATAGAACGGAAAAAAAAAAAGAAAGATTCTGAACCAGAACAGGCAAAAGTTCCAAAACAAAAATCTCATTTATTAAATTGGACTACATAAAATATTTATTCCTAAGGTTTAAATTGTTAAAATCAACAAGAAGTAGAAGTGCATTTTCATTTTTTTTGCAGGTAGCCCTGTGTTTTTTCCTCCTCATTATGTATTAATCCCTCCAACTTCTGCCGCAATGAACTCTTCAACTTTTTCGCCCACAATCAAAATAAAAGCTCTAACACTCTTCGCCTCCCACCTCATCATTCACCACTTTATTAAATTGTCCTTCTGGACACCACGCCACCACAATCGCACCATCACTGCCAAAAACTCTTTTTTACCTGGTGTCGTTTCACTTCCCAGTGATTAAAATTTTTGATTTACTACTTTTCATCTCGGCTTTAACCCATATGTACTTCATCTATGACAGCGGTCTCAAACTCGCGGCCCGTGGGCCATTTGCAGCCCATGGAATAATATTTTGCGGCCCCAACCTTAATGTGAAAGTTGAATTTATAGATTTGTTCTCCATATTTTAAGGTAAATCCTATAGTTCTCAAAACCCTGATCCACAGTCTCCTTCTGGTTCAGTGTTGTATTACACAGAATCTATGGGGATTTTTTATAAAATTTTTCCTTTGCATTGAACCCAGACGTGGCCCTTCGGTGAGATGATAGTGTGTGTCGTGGCCCTCCACTTCTTTGAGTGTGAGACCCCTTATCTACAGTTTCACAGCGCTGCAGCCCAACCGCCAGGACTCTCTGTCAGACCTGGGTCTGTGCTGTGTTTTGCTTTTTTCGATCCCATCATCATCAACCATCACCACCTTCTGGCCCCTTTTGTTTCATACAATATGTATTTGTTGTTGCAGTTTAGTTAGAACTATGAATTCTGCAGGACATGGCTGCACTACCAGCAACAGGCTGAAGGTCCAGTGTTGGATGAATGAACAACAAATTCCCGTGGAGGATATTAGTCCTTCTGTCACGGTATTTATGGTCACGCGGTTGATTTCTGGCTTACTTGTGTAGCTCCGGGTTACCGCAGAATCAAGTTCCAGCTGCGGTCTTTAGTTTGCTATTTGCTGTTTACGAGTATGTGCAAATTGCAGGAGCATCAATCAAAGATTTTGTTGTCCTACGCTGCCTCGGAGGAAAGGATATTTATTAAGACTAAATGGAGAAACAGCCCCTGAAAGGGACTTATTGATGTACTGTCAGGGGCCGGTGTACAGGTAGTCGGCTCAGACCTTGTGAATGGTTTTCAAGTGCATTGAAGGAAACAAACTTTAATGGCAAGGTCATTTTTATTTACTGCTTTTTAGATTGACCCTAAAGTTTTTCACATTAACGCCCCAGCATGGTGTGAATAGTATAATAAAAACCCGCTCATTTCTGCTGCACTGTACAGATTCCACGTATTTTTATTATTTTTTTATTTAGTTAAAACTTTTATGTTTTTACAACCTTTTTTTTTATAATCTTATGTAAATCTTCGCCTGACCTGAATTTTGTGAATAAAAATGTTGCCTGTAATTTTGCTTGACAAGTCCCTACAATATGTGTCACGCTGCCTCTGGCACACTGCTCTGCACAACTCAGTGGAAGACGGAATTTGAATAAAGTGTCTCGCAGCCAGGTACAGGATCTATTAGAATTGAGAAAATAATGAGGGTATTATGAGACATGACAGGTAATCTGAGCAGGTCATCGAAAAAATCTTGTCTTAACAGCGATAAAATTCGAGACCCTCCTCTCTCCGCTGCGTTCTCCTAATAGTCGGAGAAGTGTCTTCATCGAGACGTCTACCAAGAGTTTGAGCAAAAGGAAGTCATGTTAACAGTAAATGGAGAGGATCTCAGGTAGACGACAGATACATGGTGTGGTTCAATCTGGATGGTGCAGAAATGAAAGATAGTTTGACAATATGACTTAACAAAGACGTAGAGAAAAAAAAATGTCAGGATTTTAGAATATACTCGTATCGACACAGTATTCGTGTCTCCCTCGGTTCCTGTTTCAACACCAGCAGAAAAAAAAATAAATAAATATATATATATATATATATATATATATATAACACCCTATAACAAATATAACACACCCTAGAGAACAGGGGAAGAAATGGGGTTAAACCTAAGGTGTAGAAGACCGAGCTGGAGGTGGAGGAGTTAAAGATGCTGAGATTCTCTTTAGGAGAGACAAGGATGGACAGGATCAGGAACGAGGTGATTAGAGGGACAACGCAGACAGGAAGGTTTGGAGAAAAAGCTAGAGAAGACAGATTAAGATGGTTTGGACATGTCCAGAGGAGGGACAGTGGTTACATTGGGAGAAGAATGATCCTAGAGATGGAGCTACCAGGTAGGAGACAGAGAGGAGATTGATGGATGCGATGAGGGAGGACATGGAGGTGGTTGGAGTTGGAGTTTGAGGATGCGAAGGACAGGGTGAGATGGAAATTGTTGACTTGGATAAGCCGAAAGAAGAAGAAGAACAGAGACATACAGGGTTTTTGGCTCTTGACTTTGTCCTCTAGTCACTTCCTGTTCCTTGAACAGTCCTTGAACCGTGTCTTGCATGTTTTTGAACTGTCCATGGAGCTGAGTCTCGTGTCTTTCTGATTTCTGTTTTTCTCTGAGGAGCATCATTCCAGTTTGATGACTTCACCTCGACAACCCGTATCTTCTTTTGCTCCTCCCCATAACTACCTTCTTCTACCTTCTAATTTTTCTTGTCCCTTTTTTAGGGGTTGCCACAGCGACACAACATTTTCCATGTCACCCTGTCCTCTGTATCTTCTACTCTGACTCCAACTACATCCAGGTCCTCCTTCATTGCATCCATCAATCTCCTCTTTGTCTCCAATTGCTAGGATCATTCTTCTACTAATGTCTTATACTATCTTATACCAATTCTTCAACCTGTCCCTCCTCTGGACATGTCCAAACCATCTTAATCTGTCTTCTCTAGCTTTTTCTCCAAACCTTCCT
>JAFBJS010007449.1:4014-19418 GCA_016785265.1 Paraplagusia blochii | reverse complement strand
TATATACATGCACAACCACTGGCTGTGTGTGTGTATGTACATATACACGTACACACACACACACATATATGTATATACATACACACTCACACACACACATATATATATTTATTTATATATGTTGGTTTGAACAACATTTTTCAAACCAACTGTTTGAGTGGACACAGTCATTGAACGGATGTTCAAAGTCTAAGAACCATAAAAAATGGAATTGATTGTCAGTGTGAACCCAAAGTCTTTGCACTGACAAGAAAACATATATAAACTTCCAGTTTAACACGTTCAACCTTTTTTTGACTAATGAAGTGAGACCTGTCTGTGAGAAGTTGAAACCTGCATAATGTATCAGAGTTCAAATCCTCAGGGGTGGGGGGCAGTTTCAAATGGCAACAAACAGCTAGAAAAACAAATGAGGGAAGAAATGCCACTTCCCCCCTCAACGCGTCGTCCAAGCACCTCCCTAATTTGATCCGGGCTACACCGCAGACAAATTTTCCAGTTCAGCCTACAGCCAAATCAAAAAGTTCCACATCATTAAGAAGGTTGAAGGTAGCAATGCTGTTAATGAGAGAGCCAATTAGCCTTCACCAAAACAAAGAGTCAAGGAGAGCACTTTCTCTGGGCTGATTCAGAATCTGCCAAGCTGACAAGTTTTCATAACCAGGACAAAGGAGTGACTTCACTAACCAGCGTCTGGAGACTGTGTTAATGGACGGAAAATCAAGACATTCATTTTTCGGGAGGTTCATTTTGAGAACCAAAGTGAAGAAGATGGCATTTCTGGTTTTGCAGCATTCTTTCAATATTTATATTTTATATACTGTATATATTTATAATATATTTGTATTTACCTACAAGCCACTGGTCCGTCCCCTCAGACACCTTCTACTCTTTCTTCTAGGCACGATTCCCCATATGAGCGCCCTGGAATCATTTTAGTAAAATGTAGACTGGAGGCAGTGTATGAATGAGATTCAGGGAGTTAAGTTGTAACTTTAGCTTCAGGCTTTTATATTTGTCTCCTGCAGTGACAGGTCATGTATCTGAAGAACAGATTGCTTCGCTCCTTTGTGAACGCCTCCTTGCACAAAGGTGTGAACAGAATGGTAGTGAGCCGTGAGCCAGAGTGAAAATTTACAGACTTCTCCCCTTAGTATGGAGACATCATTAAATATGTTTCATTAACCATCAGGATTCAAAACATTTTCACACAGTGAGGTAGTGAGGTGACGATGGTCCGAGCCTAAACAACAGTAGAGCGGCGGCCTGAGCGCGAGGAAGTTAGTAGATGTGTATAAGAGACAGATATATGTGTATATATGTATATATGGGTGTCCTTTCTTCACGGGTTGGCACAGCCAGACATTTTCCATCTCCCCCTGTCCTCTGTATCTTCTACTCTGACTCCAACTACCTCCATGTCCTCTCTCACTGCATCCATCAATCTCCTCTTTGTCTCCTACCAGGTAGCTCCATCTCTAGGATCAGCTCATTTCTGTGTATATATGCTGTTACATATATATTATAACTCAAGAGAACATATGATTCATTCAAAAAAGTTATGAAACTTTCATTGTTACTTGTCATGCTAGTTAAAAGCTGCAAAGAAAAATAAAAAAATATCCTCCAAATTCTTTAGCGTTATTGAAAAAAAATACTTAATCATACTGACAAATAGCAAAAAACATGTATAAAACATCAATGAAATGTTTTTTTCTATTTTACAGACATAAATATGAGTCTGTACTTTTCCTGTTCCAGCTTCCAGGCTCAGCTCGTCTGACGCGTCTGACTTTCATTTCTGACATGACATGATGATAGATTTAACCATGAATTTTTCCGGACGCCAGTGTCTCGGACATGATCTCAGATACGGAAAAGCAGGCTGTCTCTCTCTCTCTCTCTCTCTTTTTTTTTTTTCTCTCTTCTGTCTGTGGCTGCTCGTCCAAGACACTGTTTCTGGATCTGTTCAGTTCAGCGTTTTATGGAGGCAAAGATAAGAGGGAGAAGAAAAAGAAGAATGAAAGAGACAAAGCACCATTATTTTAAACCTGCAGGCCAACGACAAAGAGAGCTGCTGGCAAATTAGAGAAAAAGAAAGATGACCGCCCTAAAATGTTTTAGGGCCACTTTCTTTTCTTCTTCCTCCAAATTGATCTCTTCCACACTGCTTCCTTTCCTTCTCGTTTAATCAAATCCTTCTCTCCTAGCCTCCAACTCTCTTTTATCAGTCTGCATGTCGATCCTTCTCCTTCCTTTTTATGTCCGTCTCCTCTCTTTCCCTCTGTGTCTGTGCAACATCATCCCGAGTGCAGCCATGACTCCAGGGACTGCAGACCCCTCGGTCTCCATCAGAGTCCAAGTTTTTTTCCCCTCCATCCTGCCCTTTTTTTTACCCTTAGAATTGTCAAATCAGCAGAAGAGAGAGCCGCTCTCATTGGCCGAAAAAAATAAAAACTCTGTATCAGAGCAATCGCAGACGGCGGAACGTTAGAGAAATGATAACTTTAGGTGTTATTAGTCATTTCCTGTAGGATTCATTATCAAGTTGCGGGTGGATCATGTTAGATGAATGTAATAAATGAGTTTAATCCATTTTAATGTCACATTTTTGTGACATTTGCGACTTAATTAGAAATCCTGGCACTGCCGGGGACTGCAGCCGCGGCTTCATTTACATTCCCTGCACAAACATTCTGTTTGCTCTGTTGCACCTGTCAGAAGTGGACGAGGTAATTTGATGCCTCAGCTTACTCTTCCCGGCTTCAACCTGCGTACACTTCCAAAAAAAAAAAAAAAAAAAAAAAAAAAAGCACATTTATATTCTCCGGCCTCTTCTCTGGGCTGCTCTCTCTTCACGACTCACCACGGCAGATCATCTGCCTTCATCTCAGCCTGTGATTTTCCTCCCTCTCCTCTAACACCAGCGGTGCTGAACCATCATCCGGAGCCAGATATATATTTATGAAAAACCTTGTTCTCTTCACTCTGAGGAAGAATGTAATTTATGGTATTTGGCAGGTTTATGGGTCTCACCATTTCTTACTTAAAATGACAATTTTATGACCAGCTGACCTGTGAAGTCAAGGACAATTCTGCTTGTTACCACAGCTGATTTCAATAAGAAACCTTTTGGCAAAACTCTTACGCCCCCGGGGAACACTCTGCGATTTTTTTTTTTTTTTCAATCTAGCAGCAATATGCTTCCCACAGTGTCCAAGTTGATCAGTTCATAGCTCAGGGCTAATGATGTCTGACTCCTGTGGCCGGTTGTGTTTTGGGTAAAAGCGTCTGCCAAATGTATTGTAATGTAACTTAATGTAATAAAAAGAGGGAAGAAGATTTATTTGTAGTTTTTTTAGAAGAAATCTTTGTTGACAGTTGTTTCAAATATGAGAATAAACATGAATTCTGTTTGATCTACTGTGCAGGAGGAATAAAAAAAAAAAGAAGACGGTAGTGAGATATCAGCAGATGCTCACAGTTTCCTCTCAGAAACACGATGAGAATAATGCTCAGCAAACAAAAACTAATTTCCCCGACAATTGGTGTCCTTCTGTGTGCAGACACTGAACAGAAAAGGTGACGCCGACGACGTGTACGGACCAGGAAATGACTTGAGAGACGTGGTCAGTCTGGTCTGTCAGTTCTGCTGCGCTGACCCCTGTTGTTTTCCTTTTTACTCCTCTGTATCTTTGCACATGTGCAGTGTGGTATAATGGAGGGGGGAGAATCGTGGACAAATTTAGATTTTTTTAAATTTTTTTTACATGATCCATCATGAGGTGATAATATCTTAACAACACTGTTAATTTTACACGACTTAAGCCACTAATCAGGTCCGATCAATGACAGTTGTACGACTGAAATCGCACAGTGTACGCTGGCACCTAGCCTATTCTGAAGTACATGAAGGTACATCAAATTGTCTGGTCATTCTTGTCTTTATTTTTTTTTTTTTTGTCGTAGCTGGACTAAATCATAATTTGGTGGATTTCCTCCTTTTAGTCTTTTCCGTGATATTTATAGGGAAAATGTAGGCGATGCCGGTAAGAGACAGATGTGTAATGATAGCAAAATTTATAACAGTTGGGCAGTGGTGACCAAGTGCCTAAGGAACTGGACTTAGTTCTGGACGGCTCCAGGATCGAATACACCATCTGCCAGGTTACTACCAAGGTCCACTGAGCATGGCACCGTCCCCACTCACAGCTCCCTGGGCCCTTAAAGCTGTCCACTGTCCACTGTTCACTTTGGTGATGGGTTAAATACAGAGGTCACATTTGGTTGCGTGCAGTGGAGTGGATCACAATGATGAGGAGTTAGCTTTCCTTTCCTTTCCTTTCCTTTCCTTTCCTTTCCTTTCCTTTCCTTTCCTTTCCTTTCCTTTCCCAACAGGAGGGCAAGATTGAAAAGCCAATGGGCCGTAATTTGGCCAAACGTGGTTTAGCTATTTGCGATGATGTGTAACTACAATAAAATCTAGGCGATAATGATATTAATTCCGACTAGACTCATATTCTTTGTTTACATTAAGCCTTTTCGTTTGTTTGTTTGTTTTGTCCTTTACTTTGTCCTTTATCTTGATTCAATGTTTTTGTTCTGTTTTAGCTCCTTTTTGACCAAAAGTTTTATTTGAAATTAGTTTTTTTTTTGTTAAATTCTATGCTATCAGTAATAAATAATAGGTTGCAGTATTACAATATGGAGTTGACTAGCGTGCTCAAGGCTTCAGGTTCAAATCCACCTGCTGCCAGGTTGTAAATGGCAACCCAATGCCCATAAATAATGGGTTTACCACCTACAGGAAGGATGACAGTATGTAGTGGTGTGATTTGGGTGGCAGTTGTGGAGACCGAGATAAGACAATGGATAAGAGAATAAAAATACATGAATATTACAATATGTGTTGTTAAGTTTTTAAAGAATTGAATGGAATTGAATTACTCTTAGGTTAAAAGTAGGTGGCAGAGTTAAACATGTTGAGGTTGTCTTTAGGAGAGACAAGGATGGACAAGATCAGGAATGAGGTCATTAAAGGGACAACACAGACAGGAAAGTTTGGAGAAAAAGCTCGAGAAGACAGATTGAGATGGTTTGGACATGTTCAGAGGAGGGACAGTGGATACACTGGTAGAAGAATGATCCTAGAGATGGAGCTACCAGGTAGGAGACAAAGAGGAGATTGATGGATGCGGTGAGGTAGGACATGGAGGTAGTTGGAGACAGAGTAGAAGAGACAGAGGACAGGAGGAGATGGAAATTGTTGATTCGCTGCTTTTTAGGCAACCCGTAAGAAAAAGGGACAAAAGTTAAGTGTCACAGATTTTTTTATATTATTTTTAAAATTATTTCCCATTCTATACTGATTCTTATGGAAAGATCATAATCAAATTAAACACATTTTTACTTGGTTTTCAATGCATCTTATTAAGGTTCCTGAAATATTTTCTCAGTATGTTTTACTTTGTTAAATCGACCAAACCCACCGTTGTTTTTAGTGACACCACCGCAGTATTTGTCTCTTCAGGGGTGATTCCAGTCATATAGAAAATTCTACTTTTCTAGAAAAATCCTAAAATTTGCCTGAGTCTCCACTGCTGCTGGGCAGCTCTGAATAATTCAAACACATGTGACGTGGACGTTTGCTGGTGTCTGGTCCTTGTCAGAGCTGGATGATAGAGATGGCACATAAAGCCACTGGTGTGTGGAGAAATAAACCAATAGGCTGCCAGCAGGCAAAAAACCCAGTGTCCGGGGAAACGCTTTCATCCAGTCCTGCTCATAAAGGACGATTTACTGCCACCTGGAGCTTTGACCAAGGCTGAGGTGTGTTTGTGGCCATATGGGAGTCTGAGCATAGTTTTGTTCACAGGGGTGTGACAAATGTGTCTTGTAAAATCAAAGTTGATTTGTTTGCTTGTCAACAGCCTCCGTGCACGTGCAAACACACACACCGAAAAAAGGGAAGCGCCGGCTCAGCGCCCTGAGTACCTTGTTAATATTTCGGTGTCTGTAACACACGACAAGTTACGATGAATAAATCTTCCATCTTTTTGAAGAAGAGGAGGACAAAAAAAAAAAAACAGACGGCTCTGCACAAACAGTGGATTAAATATTAAAAATGATGCCTGGCTCCTCCTCTTCCTCCTCCTCCTTCTTCTCCTCCTCCTCCTCCAGGCCTCACAGTCAGCAGATCGATTAGACAACGATGCTGAAACACTGGATGTCATTCAGCCACAAAGACATGATTAAACTTAAAGCATTTTTTTTGACATCACACCAGCTTCTGGGAAGAGCTTAAAAAGCTTTTGTCAACATCAGTTAATGTTTGTAAAGTCTTTGCTTGCACCGAGGTTGAAGTGAATACTAATTAGCAGTTGTCAGAAATGAATTACTTTGCTTTGAGTTGTGTTGTTTTACTAGCACCAGAGCAGCAGTGGACGACGACAAAGTCAGGCTGACGCCGACTTTTAGGGGGTTTTGTCTCAGCAAGGACAAAACGGAACAAAATGATGAACCTGTTTGGTTCCAGCAGATAATTCTTCCCTTTTTTTTTTAACCTAAACTCCTCAAATAATCGCTCATCTTTGGCGTTTCTACTATACATGGACGCTGGCTCATGGTTTGTAGCTGTGATAAAGATCTGAGAATATTTTTCCAGATTCTGGTTTCTTTCTCTGGTGTTCAGAGTTCACAAACACCTCCGTTTATCAGCCAGAGTGTGTGAGCAAATGGAAGTAGTGAAGATTGTCGCTCCTTGTTCAGCTGTTCATCCATTCAGTTCTGTTCCCAGAAATACTGAAGAACTCAGACGGTTCTGGACAAAGATGAGCTTTGACGTAAACATATTTTTAAATGTACTGATGCTTAACATGAATACCATTTTTGTCTGTACTCTATAATATTAGTATTAGTATTGTTTACAATAACAATAATGTATTAATCTTCATGCTATGCTCATTGGCAACCCGGCAGGTGGTGGATTTGAACCCAAGCAGATCCAAATCCACTTCCTTAACCACTAGGCCACCGCTACCCCTAATATTTTTGTTACTACTATTATCAGTAGTAGTAGTAGTAGTATTTGTATTAGTTGTTGTATTAGAATTAGTGATAATAGTACTGTATCCCTATTTTGGTAGTAGCACTGTAGTAGTTCTGTGGTAATAGTACTAGCAATGGTTGTAGTAGTTTTATACTCATAGTATAGTAATAGAAGCAGTAATAGTAGTAGTAGTAGTAGTAGTAGTACTGTAGTTGTAGTAGTAGTAGTAGTAGTAGTAATTCTATTTTTGTAGGATAGTAATGTAGTAGTACTGAAGTAGTAGAAGTGGTAGTAGAAGTAATACGTAGTACTGTAATAGTAGTTGTGTAGTAATAGTAGCAGTAATGGTAGATATGCTTATACTTTAGTTGTAGTGGTGGTGGTACTGTAGTAGTAGTAGCAGTTGCAGTGGTGGTAGTAGTAGTAGTAATACTGTAGTGGTGGTATTGTAGTAGAAGTATTGAAGTATTAGCAGTAGTTGTGGTAGCATTACTGTAAAAGTAGAAGTAGTACTTTAGTCGTAGTACTGTAGTCGTAGTACTGTAGTAGTACAAATAGTGCTATTATTATTAGTAGTAGTACTGTAGTGGTACTAGTTGTATTAAATTGCACCATGTGGCTGTATCAACCGTATCAGTGGTACTTTTTGCTCAGTTTTTCTTTTAACTGTTGTTTTCTCGGTGTAGTGTTGTTGTTGTTGTTGTTCTACTTATTGAATCCTGTGTAGTATTTGTACTCAATGTGTGAAGTATCAGAGCCTTCTTCAAACTAAAGTCATGTTGTTGTTGGTGCCATTTGTGTTGTTGTTAAATTTAAGTTGTCAAACACAACTAACAATGTAACATTTTCCGATGAGTAACTCTAGTCGTAGACACTCTCGAGATATATTTCTTTTAAAAAAGTTCATCTTCTCTGAGGAAGGAATCAATATACTGTATATGTTTATGACGAAGTAAAGTTTGAAATCACGGGTTGAAAAAAATAAAACGTTAAAGTAAATACCAGACGAAACCATCGCCTTTGAACAAGTTTATGGTCCATCGTGATCGGTCGATCGGCTTCATGCAACTGTATCAGGTGGTGTGTGTTTAGGAGTTACGGGCGTATGTAACACTGATGTATTCGATGCTAAATATTACTGCAAACAATGCTGAACAATCACAAATCAGCTCAGGCTGTGGAAGATAAGAGGAAGTGAAAAATACTGAACCAGGCGTTTGGATCAGATAAGATTTATGTGCAAAACAGGGCGGTGCAGTCATTCATCATGGACCACCGCCGAGAACCGTGATCTATATCTTTGTGCATATCCTAAAAGAAGATGAGTTGTAGATGCGAGGTCCAGAGTAAGACGGTTTAGGGAAAATTAACGACTCACTTTGTCATTTTTTTTTTTTTCTCTCTCTCTCGCTCTACGTAAACACGCAGAATGACAACAGCTTCGTTTGCATCTTACCTGCATAAACAAGCGGGAATGAGCAGAGACAAAAGCAACGCGAGGCGCGACGGGGTGAGATGAGACGTGAGCAGAGCCTCGTCTCTGAGGCTCACCAAGAAAGAAGAACATCACTGACTCTTAAATAGATTTCTAATGCCCGTGTGTGTGTGTGTGTGTGTGTGTGTGTGTGTGTTGAGGGGAGGAGAGGCAGTGTGAATGCTGAAAATGTAAAAACCAGCCCCAGATCCAGGCAGATAATTGATCATTATCTCTAAACTCCTTCTTCTTAAGAAATATCATTTCAGATTGGCTGAATAGATTCTGAATTTCTACACCTGTCTTATCGAGATGAGTCTTTACGCCTTTCTGATTTTCTGAACGTCTGCAGAGTGGAACCGGATCAGTTCCAGTTCCAGTTTCAGGAGAGAATGAGTCACTTCGACAAGAGGAAGTCAGTGAGTGAATACTGAGTAAGACCGTTCCTCTGATGGTTACTGTTGGAGCCTGACTCATTCCCATTGTTGAAAAAAAAAACATCTTAAGTGACTCTGCTTCACTGAGCCGTTACAATATCCTCAAATTTCTATTTAGTCTGGTTTCAGTTGAGTGCGGTTCATTCACTTATCTTCATGGTCTCAGGACAGCAGTCTCCACGGTTGTCATCCAAATCACACTTCACCATACTGTGAGCCCTACTGTGTTCAATGAGCCTATTGGAAGTCATGTGAGAGAACCTCAGTGTCAACCTGGCAGCTGGTGGATTCGAACCTTAAGCCATGCGGAAGTAGTTTATGTGAAGTAAAAATATTTTACCTGTGAGGAGTTTACTGGGAGTACTGATAGGCATTAGTACTGGACATGATCTTCAAGTAAACGCTATACACATACTGTATGTAAAGTATTGTGGTTTCATAGGGTAGTGATGTCTGTGAAGATTCTCATTCATCCAGGTCATGATCTCCAAAAAGGGTTTTTAGTTGTAAGCAACTGGACTTCTTCTTGGAGTTGAAAGACGTTTTATTCCTCGACTGAGGAACTTCATCAGTTTCTGGTTGATGTCAGAGGGAACTCTAGTAGTTCTACTCCTCTAGACCAGTCCTTCTACCACTGGACAAAGGTGTGAAGAGTTGTTTTGGTCACACCTTTTTGGGTGACCAACACCTTTTAAGGCAGGGGTGTCAAACTGGATCGACAAAGGGCCGGTGTGGCTGCAGGTTTTTGTTCCAACCAACCAGCAACACACCTGACTTGAATTTTCAATCAACTGATCTGAGTCTCCAGACAGCTGATTGGTCAACTAGTTTGCACAGGATAGGTTGGAACAAAAACTGCAGCCACACCGGCCCTCGAGGAACGAGTTTGACACCCCTGTTTTAAGGTGTCACACGTCTTTCAACTCCTAGAAGAAGTCCAGTTGCTTAAAACTAAAGTCTTTTTGGATAGGGTAGTGATCAGCACGCTTTCTCCAAAAGCAGCCAGTAGAGAAACCTGTCTCTGAAAAGACCCACCCATACTTCATAGTGTAGATTCTCTAACTGTGTAAGATGTTTTGGATAAAAGCGTCATTTTTAAATGCATTTATATATCGCAAACTACAGCTAACCCAGAATCTTAGAGAACCATGTCCAGATGCATGGAAAAAAAAACAGTGGAGCAGTGAGTGAGAACGGTGCCACGCTCAGTGGACCTCAGTGATGGTCTGACAGTTGGTACCCTCCGGACCCCTCCGGTGTGTGTGTGTGTGTGTGTTTAACAAACCCATAGTTTGTTAAATCTATGGGTTGGAATCTAGTCAAATGGAAATACAGCTAAATATTTCCAAGTACAGGAACTGAGTCTTTTTCTTCTACTACTGAACACTAGTATGGACTGTACTCAGGGACAGATGGAGGTCTGTTCTAGTCGTCCACTTACTCTGTACCACAGTGGTCCCCAACCACTGGGGCAAGGGACCAGTACCGGTCACTGGGTGAATTGGTGCCGGGCTGCAGAGAAATAATGTTTCCTTGGCTTCACTTGATCCATACCCATATCAACAAAAGAACTGACCAATAGAATGGCTAGGATTCCATCATCAATAATGCAACTACATTTGATTAGGAAATATTTTCTTTTCAGTGAAGACAACAACAATAAACTCAAAAATGACGCAGAGTCATTGATACAAAATTCTAACTTTTTATACCGGTCTGGAAGCAGAAAGTTATAGGCTGTGTTCACTGGGGAAACCCTTGTTGTGCCCATGCACAGTTAATTTGGGTAGGAAGATTTTATAGGTAGGAAAATATTTCAGAACACCAAAAATTGACTTTTAATGAGGGGTATTTATCTGCCACAACTTAACGACCGGTCCATAAAAATAGTACAAGATATTAAACTGGTCCGTGGTGCAAAACAGGTTGGAGGACACTGCTGTACCGGCAGTAACAGCAGTGTCCACAACCAGCTCCCGTATCTCACTGCACTGTACCTTCCTGCAGATGAGGAGCCAACTACCTTAACTGGGATTGGGTCTCGCCCAGTGAGGTGAACCATGGAGTTCCACACCATTGACGAAGACATTGACTCTGGGTCCAATCACCACTAATTATATAAACTACTTTGTACAAACTATTGTTGTAGTCTACTAGATCAATCACAGAATACTCAGTGGGATGTTTATACAGTCATTAACACAAAATACAATAATGGACAACAACATTGTTTACTTAACAACAGATTAATAGTTATTAATTGAGAAAACCTTAATCATTACTGACGTACTGAATGAACTCGGCATTGTATAAAATTGTAAAAACACAAGCGTTAAACACTGTTTCATTTCAGTGCACTGGTAGTGTCAGCTCTTGCTCTGGTAATTGCAGCAGAGGTTGCTACCAAAAATGCAAAACTTTTTTTTTTTTTTTCCAGGGCACACAAAGAATTCCATTTATTTTTGTACAACCACCGTGCGACTGAACCCCAGCTCGGTGTAAAAAAAAAAAAAAAATTGAAAGCTTCTACAGACGCTCCTGCTGCACAACTTCCCTGAAAAGCAGCCGTTTGAGGATGGCTCCTTGATTTTTTTTAAGAAGCACCTCCAGTTTGTGCCTCCTCCTCCTCCTTTTCCTCCTGCCTCTGTCTCCTCCTGTGAATGTTTGGAGTGGAGACAGGTGTGCTGCAGTTGGAACGCAGCCACACCAGCTGCATTCTGTTTTGCATGTACAAATAAGCAGGTCTACCAACTGCCGCTGGGATGTAACCGCTCAGTCGCTCTGCATTCCAGCCACCGTCTAACACATTTAATTGTTGCCCATTACAAATCCTTGCTCTCCTGCTAATGAAGTCCTGTGTGTGTGCTCAGGTCTGGTCAGCTCCCGCCATAATGACTATGGTCGTCGGAGGAGCTCTGACAGTAAAACCTATGACCGGGAAGATTTAGGTGGATCCCTCCCGAGACCCTTTAAATGCTTAAAATAGCCTTGAGTAAGCGATGTCCCCCCTCCGCCCCTCCACTCCTGCCCCCGCCGATGGTGGTTCACACATGATTCCATTTTTCCGCCGTCGCCTTCGACATGGTGCTCCTTTTCAACGTACTTCTCGCCACCAGCTGCTTCCATTGGCTGCAAGCAAAGAAGCTTTCCATTAAGTTCCTACTGTAGCAGGAAGCCCGGTCCGACTGTCATTTAATATGGAGATCATATACAACCTCAATCACCCACTGGTTCTATCGCTAAATGTCACTTTATAACCACGCTGACCTAGATAAAGCCTGGGAGAAAATAAGAGCTCCTTGCACCTTCGGACTGAAGTCATGTTTCAGTTTTAATTAGAGGAGTGAAGTTTATCTCTCCCCCTCTCGGCCCTTCTCTCCCTCATGCTTTTCCCTCTCAGCTCCCTGACCGAGGCAACGGCGGCGGAAAAAAAAAAAAAAAAATCGACCAGTGGGATTTAATTGGTGACTGTTCATGGGAACATATAGGAATGACCTATAGACACTGATAGACCTGCAGCTCTGTGCTGGTCAAACACAGGGGTGAGTGGTTGATTTTCAACACTTTAATGTAACGTATGGCAGGAGAAAATGAATATTGAAAAACACATCTGCCATGTTGCTGCCCCATGTTTGTAGTTTTTTCTTTTTTGGTGAGTGTTGAGGATGTTATTGCCTGAAAACAGTAATTAATGGAAGCTAAAATCTATCTATCTATCTATCTATCCATCTATCCATCTATCCATCTATCCATCTATCCATCTATCCATCCATCCATCCATCCATCCATCCATCCATCCATCCATCCATCGTAATTTCTGCACTACAAGTCACTTTGGAGTATAAGTTGCACCAGCCAAAATATGCATAATGAAGAAGACAATATCGTGTACACGTCACCAATTGAGTATAAGTCGCATCCACAAGCTAGAGTGCCCTCTAGAGGCTGCCGGAGTGCAAATAGTTAAATATTTCCAGTGATACAGGTGTAGCACATACTAGCACAGAATCCTAGAGTGCCCTCCCATGGCTGTCGGTGTGAAAATAACCAACATGTGAATATATCCCAAATCCAGCCAGGGTATAAACTAAATAAATTTATATGGAATTGTTTTATTTATTTGACAACTGTGTGTTGGAAAACAAAAATAATGTGTTTTTTTGTGATTTCACCTTTAAACCAACATTTTTTTTCCTAATAACAACAAAATATAAATAGTATTATATATGTAGCATCTGAGATCAAGTTGCAAAGCACCAGTCATTGGATGGGACATGATTCATCATTTATATTCTGAATAATGTGGTTATCGCAAACTTTGTTGTTCCGAGAAAGAAATATGTAAAAAATGATTCGATCTGAGGACAAATGTCAAATGTAACATTCATTTATCGTTTTAACTGTGAAAATAAATCAGGAGGATGTCCTGTGATCTTGTCAGTGGTGAACGGCCACTTGCACCCATTGCACTCATTGCTACGTAAGTGCACGTCCAAGGGCAGCGTCACCTCATCAGGTGCTGCTGTGATTAACCGCTGGTCCAGACCTGTCTGTCACACACAGAGCTTTTCACATTTAATTGGCCGGTTGTAAGGAAGGGTCGGGGATTCGAGGCGCGTTGTAATAGTACGTGAGAATGTCACACACACACTCGTGTCCCACTCAGGAGTGTATCCTTGGAGAAGTCCACGGTCACGTTGCTGGATCCGGCCTATCTCAGCCTGTGGTTTCTATGATGTCATTCAGACCAGGTCTAAAGGCTCCATTAAGCGGGTTATTTGATCTCTGGGGGCTGTTGCGCCCCCTAGATGTATTACAATTTTAAAGATATTTTTGTGTAGGGGAGTTTTTGCTCCGTTGCCTGTTTTTGCAATACAAAACTATTTTTACATTTGCAATATTATTATTTATTCAATAATTAAATATTAATGTAGAATTTAACAGCCTAAGAAGAAAATTGTAAAATATGTATATATAAATATACATATATACAGTATATATACATATACAGTATATATATATACACACACACACACTGTATATATATATGTATATATATATATATAAATATAAACGTAACTAATAAAATAATGTTCGCATTTGGCCTTTGAACTCAACTCAGAAAACAAACTCCTTGTCATTGTGATTCTCACCACTGCACACAATGAAATGTGACCTCTGTATTGAACCCATCATCAAAGTGAACAGTGTGCAGCTTTGAGCGTGCGAAGAGTTGTGAGTGTTGACGGTGCCATGCTCAGTGGATCTCAGTTGTAACTTGGTGGTAGGAGGATTCGAACCGGGACCTTGCGGACCCATGTGTGCTTCCTAAACCACTAAGCCACCAACTGCCCCAGGATAAACAAGGGACTGCTACGGAGTAATTTGAAGCTAATCTAAGACCAAATTTGCCTACTTTTGATAGACATGACCCTTTTTTGTCCAACTTTATTTTAATAAGTTTGGATTTTTGGATGTAGTTTTCCCAAACCAATCAGACTGAGGCTTTTTAAGTATAAAGCTGAAAATAATGCAAGAAAATATGGCAAAATCTGGGTTGAAGTGGTGACCTAGAAGATACAGAACTGGACTTGGGTCAGCCTGGTGACACCAACCCACATAACTTCCAGTGGGCCCACCACCCACGAGAAAGCTCACAGTATGGAGCAGTGTGATTTGGGTGGCAGTCGTGGAGACTGCTGTTCTTTGCAACCCAACCACAGATAAGCAGATGAATGAGAGAATGGAAAAAAAAAAGTTCCTGTTTTTGTCCTTCTCTTCCCTGTTTATTTTTAATACTAACTTTTCACAATTATGGAGGTAACTTCTGGATTAACGACAATTACATCACTTTTTGTCTCAGCGTTTGTGCACGATGGAAAGTAACAGATAAAAAAAAAGTATCAGCATCAGCCGGCAGTAGCTGTATTTTTCTGGTTGTTTTGTTGTTTTTCAACTGCATCAGCAGTCAGACAAAAGCATTTAAATATTCATCGAATGGATTTGTGCAGCTAAAGTGCCTTCAGCTTTTTTTTTTTTTTTTTCTTTTTCAAACTTTCAATTCCAGTCAGGAATTGAAACGATTTGCAACCCTGTCCTAAACATTTTTATAAAACCAACCGACAATAACAGTTAAAAATGAATTCATTAAATTATGTTGTTTTTTTTTTTTTTTTCTTTAAATAATAAATGTCTGAATGAAGTCTCCTTTCTACCCAGGCCTCACATCCTGGGCCACGTGATTTTCTGACAACTTTCCACACAAATAGAAGACGGCGGTTTTACTGTCATTATGATCAAAAAAGAATTTACTTCTATTTTGGTTTCTCAAAATGACTAAAAATAGAGGCCCACCTCGGTGTGTGTGTGTGTGCATTGTGTTGTCATTGTTGTTGCTCTACCTTGGCTTATCAACACGAACTCCCACTGGGAGATGCTTCAAAGC
>JAFBJS010007439.1:0-13355 GCA_016785265.1 Paraplagusia blochii | reverse complement strand
AAGTTAATTCATGACCTTTTGCCTAGATTTACATTGACGTTCCTTCCTGTTGATGTGTCGTATCCGTACTTACAATAAGAGCTGGAGATGGCGACACGTCGTGAGCTGCATCATGGGCAAAATAAATGACGACGACATTGGCCAAACACATTGTTTGTCTTTGTAGTCTCTTCTGATTCAGCTCTGATTAGCATGCTTCTTAAATGAGTCCAATTTATTTCACTTTAGGGCGGGTCCCATCATTTGGCAGCGACTTTGGCCGCGAGCCCTGACGGCTATTTAGACTTTGATTGGGATTTTAAACGCAAGAGTAAAAAAAAAAAAAACGTATTAATATAAAAGGGAGTTTCTATTGTTTAACCATTCTTACGCAGTACATGGTAACCATAAAAGTGATATAAATAGCACAGTGATAAAATCAGTAATGGTAGTATTTCTTGCTGTAAACTGTTAGGTTAGCTGCAAATATGAAACCTCAACAGTAGAGTCATGTCAGCCATACATGAGGACGAGGTCTGTCTATCTGTCTGTCTGTCTCTCCCTTATAGATCTATCTCATCAGTTTGAGAACCGAGAAAACAATTGCAGTGTCATATTCCGGTTCTGTTTCATATTCTCTTGTGACTCTGAGCTGCAAGCGGTCTTTGGTGACATTTCTAATCAAGCCTTGGATGTCTTTGCACAAAGAAAAAAAAAAAAAAAAAAAAAAACTTTAAAAGCCGACAAGAGAATGTTGCTCGGGCCCATCCTTGCTCCTAAAGAGTGAGTACTCCTTGTACCCAACCGTGGCACCGGTTAACCTGAAATATCTCTACACTGACATTTTCAATGTCTATTCCAACTCTTTAGTCCATTTAATTCATTTGTGTCTGTGTCCTTCTTTTGTCTACTCGGTAAACTGAATATTTCAGTTACTGTTGGGCTTTTTTTTCTTCTGCCATATTCAGTAGGGACCTTGTGTTTTACTTTATTCCGCCTGGGGAACAAGTCTACTCCTCCATAGAGGAGTTAAAGCAGCCCATGAATAAAAGCCTTGCTGTCTCCCCTGAATAGTCCAGGCCTTTATATAACAGTGTCATTTGGTTCTTCACTTACAGGGACTCATTCACATTCATCACCAGATCGACTACAGCCACACGCAGCACAGACAACTGTCAGTACAGCGAGACAGGTTGGGGAAATAGAGACAGGGGTCATAGTAATAGACAAACTCAGGATGGTTGGTCCAGCGAGACAGAACTTCTGAGATGTTGTTAAAGATCAGTTACTTTCAGGAGAGAGAGAGAGTTTCTGTGTTAGCACCAGGGTGTTACATAAGTCCACCCCCCCTTTTCCACACTTATTTGTCAACTTGCTGACATATTTATATGCAGACTCACACTCTTACACTACTTGAGTATCACAGCCGTCCCTTGTTGTCTGCAGATCCTCTGTTGGCCTTTTGTTCGTATCTCTCTCTCGTTTCGTTCTACAGTGATCACAGAGCTTTCCTTCAGCCCTTGGAGGTAATTTTGCACCTTGTCCAAACAGTTCCGCCTCTGTCCTCATTTTAAGCGTCCCCTCTTTCAGAAACCTTTCTACTAAGACAAAAAGGGTGTGTCTCCCAGCTCCGTACACTTAATAAGTGCAGTAAGTGCAGATAAGAGATAAT
The DNA here is from genome assembly GCA_016785265.1 of Paraplagusia blochii. Taxonomy (NCBI): domain Eukaryota; kingdom Metazoa; phylum Chordata; class Actinopteri; order Pleuronectiformes; family Cynoglossidae; genus Paraplagusia; species Paraplagusia blochii. The sequence goes on along the minus strand of JAFBJS010007439.1, from coordinate 11,704 downwards.
GGTTAACTTTCCCTCCGATTAGCTGCTGCGTGCAGTGTCTCTGCACAGATAAGTGTAACGTAGAAGCAATTCTGACGGCCATGTGTAGGTCAGAAATTCCGAACAATTCATGTAAAGTTTCCAAAAAATTAATAGAGAAATTAATACAAAATATATTGTATTAAATATACAAAATATACGGTATAAAAATATACGGTATAAACCTACTGTATGGTTGAGAAAAGCATGATACATTTCCATAGTAAACATAAGTACTGTATCACGATAGGATTTTGAGAGGCCTAGAGGCTTGAAAATAGTTTTTTTTCTACCCATAATATTTTCCTACCCTATGTTTTAAAGGTGGTAGCATGTTTTTATAGATGTTAAACGACCATGATATTTCTACCCTCTGTTTTCTGTTTAGGAGAGACAAGGATGGACAGGATCAGGAATTAAGTCTTTAGAGGGACAACGCAGACAGGAAGGTTTGGAGAAAAAGCTAGAGAAGACAGATTGAGATGGTTTGGACATGTTCAGAGGAGGGACAGTGGGTGCATTGGTAGAAAAATGATCCTAGAGATGGAGTTACCAGGTTGGAGACAAAGAGGAGATTAATGGGAGGACATGGAGGTAGGTGGAGTTAGAGTAGACGATACAGAGGACAAGGGGAGATGGAAAATGTTGACTCGCTGTGGCAGCCTCTATAGATCACGTGTCAAACTCAAGGCCTGGGGTCAAATGTGTCCTGCCAAGTCATTTTTTAAGGCCCAGGGGGGCTTACTAAACATTTTATAATGTCAATGCTGCAGAGTTTCCTAACCTCAGAAATCAAAAATAGTTTTATTGCACAGCAATAAACATATATATTAGTTACGTAAATATATAATATTAAACTGCAGTAACATGTATTTCAGCGTAGTTACATCTACAGTCTAACGTTTACAACCGGCCCTTTAAGGAAATTGTATTGTTGATGTGTCCCCCCCCCCGGTAAAATGAGTTCGATCTAGTTTGGGCAAATAGTTGTATCGTCTAATGTTTACGCTGTGGATAAAACTGTTTATGTTCTTAGTGAAAGCGTGGGAAGAAACACTGAGGGAGGAGTCAGGGTGGGGTTGAAAAACCTTGAGGGAATTAAGCAAGAGCCTCATTTGCCGTCCGTCGTGTATGTGTGTGTTCATCACCCGCCTGGAATTTTATGAATGGTTGATTGACTTCCAGAGGAAAATCATCAGGGAAACGTTTGATCCAGACAATACCAACGTCAGTCACCCACCTGCTCAGCTATGTGCCCAGTTGTCAGAGTTCCAAATGACTTGTGACGTTTGTGATTGTGGGAGAATTTTAATGGCTGTCTGAGTCATGTGGTGGTATGTGGCGGCCAACGTCAGATTGGCTGGTTTTTCAATTCTCCACTTAGTGGTTTTCAATCAGAGCTGGTATGGAACGTATCAGGATGGGAACTGCAAACCCTCTGTTTGAGAGCAACCCATACAAACACTGTGGATTCTCCGGATTCACCATGGCTGCCACTGAAGTAACAATTACAGTGAAGCTGTCGTATTAAAAACACAATATTACTTCACCGTGTTTGTAGGTTTGAATCGCGACTGGAAAAGGCAAAGCTTTCAATTTACCAGGAAATCTAAAGATTGCCATCCAGGATACAAGTGGCTGAAAATAGGTTTCTCCCTAGGGTGGCGGAGCGCTTCTTTAGAGATACGATAAGGAGATCTGTCACCCGAGAGGAGCTCAGAGTAGAGCCGCTGCGCCTTCACATTGAGAGGAGTCGGGCGAGGTGACTTGGGCATTTACCCCGGATGCCTCCCGTGGGAGGTGTTGGGGTCCTGTCCCACTGGGAGAAGACCCAGAGGTACACCCAGGACATGTTTCTAGGGACAGAGAAGTCTGGGTATGCCGACTCTGAATCACGGCCCGCAACCCAGTTCCAGATTAATGAGTGAAGACAGACAGATGGATAGAGAGATATGATGATTATTATTATTATTATTATTATTATTCATCTTCATCCTTTTATCCAGCACTAGGTTGCAGGTCTAGTCTCCAGTAGTCTCCATGACTGCCACCCAAATCCCACTGCACCATACCGCAAGCCTTCCTGTGGGTGATGAGTCCACTTGAGATTATAATTATTTAGTTAAAAAACTATTTATATGGTTCTGCCTGTTCAAAGTTAACCAACAGAACCTCTTAGATATTGTTTTTAAAAAGATCTTAAAAAAGATAAAATATATACACCAGTCTTGAGCAAACTAAGGCCCGGGGGCCGGATGTGACCCATGTGGTTCAATATTAAGGCCTGCAAAACATGTCCAAATTATACAATTTATTTGTGTTGTTTCTATCTGCTGGTTATATTGACCCTTGTTTCCAGGTTCAGTCCCCACTGTGGCCCAAAATACTTCCTGTGGACCATATTCTCCACTACTGTGAAATAAGTTTACATAAAATACATTTAGGACATTAGTGGTGGCATAGCGGTTAAGGAAGTGGACTCGGGTCCACAAGGCTTCAGGTTCTAATCCACCAGCTTCACATAACTTCCAGTGGACTCACCACCCACAGGAAGGTTGAGAGTATGGTGCGGTGTGATTTGGGTGGCAGTTGTGGAGACTCCTGCCCCAGCAACTGATAAGAGGATGAACGAATGAGCGAGAACACATTTGCGAAACAAAGTTTCTTTCGTCGGAAATGGAGATTATAATCGACTCACTGGTGCCAGAATCTACATTACGTAAAACAGGATTAGCGTTTTTCCACTATGCTTCCCAGTATAAAGAGATAAAACAAACAGTGCATTATGGGGGTTTTAATGGCATTATTCGATCTGATTTTAAGCTGCACATTTATCATAATGGCGAGGGGGTTTAATCTGCTTCGTCATCCCTGAGACTGAAATACCAAATAAATAAAATAATAGTATTAAATAAAAGTCTGTTGTCTTTATCGTCTGTGGATGGACACCAGAGCTGATGATGATGGTCAGCAGCAGAATGTGAAGGCTCCTCCATCTCCCCCCGCCCGGTGGAAAACTCACCCAACCATGGGTGAGTGTGAGGAGCAGGGGCGGGTCGACTCCGCCCTGAAAAGAAAGGAGGAAAAAAAAAAAAGTTCTTGAAGACATCAAGAATGTGGTTCAGTTGGAATACCTCAGAGCTCGAGACCCCCTAGGAACCTCCGTGTGTATCTTCTTGCGGTCCGTCAAAACTGAGCATCATCCATATGAAAGACAAAACCATCGCTTTGTCCGGTGAGTGTTGACTGTTCAGACTGTGTTTTGTTTTCAACGGAAATTCTGGTTATTCTGTGCGCTGGTCTCCAACCTGGTCCTTGTCTCGGTAGTTATATGGTGGGGCGGGGAGGTGGATAGATCCAGGGGTAGTTTGTGAGGTGTTTTTATTGGATGGAAACCTTCGCACACTCGAGATGCGACTTCCATCCACTCGGTCGTCGCGTGCCCTGGATTTATGAGGTCTCTTATCTCTGGTGTTGCACCACACCACAGGAGGAGGGGGGGCGGCGGGGCAGTTAAAAGTGCCAGGGCAACTCCTGGTGGTTCTCTTTTGACCGAGTGAACCGTGAGCTGCAGGCGGCCAGAATGAAGCCCCCGTCAGATCTGAAAGGTTGGTGTCTTCCCTATGTGATGATGTGTGGTTGATGTTAATAATCTAGGTACAATAGTGCATCACTGTCGTCGGTGTGTGTCCGTTTCTGCGTCTTTTTCACAGACATATTTCCCCTGTCGCATTCCAGACCAGGCTGTTGATCAGACTTGAACCAGGTGCCTTACATAACCGCACTTAATCTGAACTTTTTTTTTTACCCCCCTTCCTCCTGCTCCTCCCTTGTGCACCAGCCTGCAAAAAAAGCGCAATGCAAAGCAACTAATCCTACTAACCCCCCTCCTCATAATATTTACTTCTTGAACGCGGTGCCTGCCGGGGGTTCTGGCACCAGAGGGAGGCTCAGAACTGGGTCGCAGCGTGTTTTTTGGACTCGAGCTCAGGGGCAGCTTTGAGTTTCAGGGCTAAACTCAGTCTGTACTTTTCCACTCGCGCCGGCTTTTCTTGGCACCGCGCCTCCCTGGGCTCAGACTCTCCCTCTACCGCTGAGTCTCTGCCAACGCTTCTAATACAGAGGCAGCCAAACAGTGGACACTGATAGTTCTTAGTTTGGAGGCGGTAATGTGAGTCTGAGACACGGGTTGATAGATATAATAGGTTTACAAACACGAGCTGCAGTACCCCTTGTTCACCGCAGGGGTCTGAGTGGAGCCATATGTTGAAGTGGACACATCTGGATGACATTAGTTTATGGTATATACTGAAGACCGCGGTTCAACTTACAGTCGAGTCTTGTGCGCCCTCTGTGTTCACTCTGTGTATGACACCCGAGTCAGCGACGTTGCTATAGTGCTATAGTTGCTATAGTGTTGCTCAAACATTAAAAAAAAAACACGAACTTTTTGTCTCTCTTAATCTACTGCTGTTTTGGACGCAACCACAGCTTAAGGCGCGGCTATGACGCGCACCAGGCGCAACGAGCTGTGATTGGTCAACAATAAAACCACAGTTTGTTTACTGGAATGACATGTTTGCGTTTGGTTACGCCCTCCAGTGGTTGTGGGCGTGTATTGGCTCCACCTACCAGCAACTCCTCCTCCTTCTCATGCCTTATATCAGCCTGGACCTGATGGCGAAGTAGTCACATTTTGGTTCAAAAAGCTTGAAAGGTCAAAAAAAAAAAAAGTTACTGCTGGACTGGTCACAAAATGACCATCAAAGATCTAGACGAGAAGCCGGTCCTGACTTATTCAAGGAGCAAAGGACTCATAGCTTTAGTCACTGGTACGGCAACACCAACTGGATGTATTTTGTATTTATTTGTGACGTGAAGGGGAAACTTCCGCTGCACCTTGAGGATGGAGAATCTAAATCGTTCTTCTTGTCTTCTATCTTTTTTTTTTCCAGCTTTTATGAAACAGAGAAGAATGGGTCTGAACGACTTCATTCAGAGGATTGCCACAAACTCTTACGGCTGCAAGCAGTGAGTACCGTCTGACTCATGGAAACATTAGTAAACTGACGGACGTTTTGAGTCACTTCTGCGCTGGACTGTCAGCACAGTTTAGAATTTGGAAATCGTGTCACGAGTGAATTAACTCAGGTTTGACCTGTTGTTTTTTGTTTTTTTTTTTTGCAGTGCTGAGGTTCAGTCCATCCTCAACCTGAGTCCGCCACAGGAGGCCGAGCTCATGAACGCAAACCCTTCCCCTCCTGTAAGTATTCTACCTCACTGCGATGTTATGTCAACGTTACGACATACGCTGTAGTAAACAAAACCGCTCTTCCTCTCATGCAGCCCAGTCCATCCCAACAAATCAACCTCGGTCCATCCTCCAACCCTTCGGCCAAACCCAGCGACTTCCACTTCCTCAAGGTGATCGGCAAGGGAAGCTTCGGCAAAGTCCTGCTGGCGCGCCACCGCGCCGACGACGAGTTTTACGCCGTCAAGGTTCTACAAAAGAAGGCCATCCTCAAGAAGAAGGAGGTAAACACCTCAAATTCAAGAGAAAAGCCCTCGCACCTGAGGTGTCTCGGGCCTCGTCAACCCGTCTCACCACCCTCTCGTTTCTGCCCCGCAGGAAAAACACATCATGTCAGAGAGGAATGTGCTGCTGAAGAATGTCAAGCACCCGTTCTTGGTGGGACTGCACTACTCGTTCCAAACGGCCGACAAACTCTACTTCGTCTTGGACTACATCAACGGAGGAGAGGTGAGTGTCCTTGCCGGATGAAATGAAGCAGTGATAATAGAATGATGATCAAGGGGAGACGGAATATGGGCCACTGCTCAGTTTTGTCTTTCCTCCACTAAAGGAAACATCGCAGGAAATTGTGGGGTGGGTTGTAACAGCGGTACAAAGTCAGTGGGACAAATTTAGCAGAGCCTTTCAGGCCGGCTGTGTCTAATCGCACTAATTTCCTGTGATTGTTGGACGAGCAGAGACAGTGCTGATTAAATATGGGCCTCGTCAGGAAACAGGACACATTTTCTCTCCTTCGCCCCCTTTCTCTTTTCTTCCTCTCCGTTTCCCTCCATCCCACCTATGGCCTTAATGTCATCTGTCTCCCCCTTGCCACTGCCTTCCTGTCGCTTTATTCCTCCCATCCGGCTTCCTCTCTGTCTCAGCATCTCAGTTTTTTTTTTTTTCCTCCACACCTCTCAATAACCCTCGTCTCTCTCCTCTTCTGTTTTCTCCCCCAGTTGTTCTACCATCTACAGAGGGAGCGCTGCTTCCTGGAGCCCAGAGCGAGGTTCTACGCCGCGGAAATCGCCAGCGCCCTCGGCTACCTCCACTCTCTGAACATCGTCTACAGAGACCTGAAACCAGAGAACATCCTGCTGGACTCACAGGGACACATCATCCTCACAGACTTTGGGCTGTGCAAGGAAAACATCGAGCCCAACGGGACCACGTCGACCTTCTGTGGGACGCCAGAGGTGAGGACGAACTTCAACCTAAGACTTTGACCGCTTCATATGTTGATGTCAGTGTGTAACTTCTGCTCCCTTGTTTCTGCCTGTGCAGTATTTGGCTCCCGAGGTTCTTCACAAGCAGCCGTACGACAGAACAGTGGACTGGTGGTGTTTAGGAGCGGTTCTCTATGAGATGCTCTACGGCCTGGTGAGTGTGACTGTTTGTGTGTTTGATTCCTGGGCCACAGCAGCTGCTAAATTCTAAATTAGGGGCAGAAAGATGCTGTGAACAAAGATAAGTTAGATGTTAAAAAACAAACTTTTAGTCTTCTTGCTGCCATCTATTGTGAAAATGTGGGTATTGCAGGGAAAGTGTCATTTTTATCGTATATTTTGGACTCAAACCCTCCTCTCTTTCTCCCTTCAGCCTCCATTCTACAGCCGCAACACCGCAGAGATGTATGACAACATCTTGAACAAACCGCTGCAGCTCAAACCCAACATTTCAAACTCAGCCAAACACCTGCTGGAAGGCCTGCTGCAGAAGGACCGCACCAAGAGGCTGGGCTGCACAGATGACTTCGTAAGTGTTTAATTGCATCGGAGTGTTTTTGCGCAGCTATGCAAATGTCAAAAACGTCAACACCTTTGTGCTTACGTTGTTGGATCTTTTCCAGATTGAAATCAAGAACCACGTATTTTTCTCCCCGATCAACTGGGATGATCTCAACGCCAAGAAAATCACGCCTCCCTTCAACCCCAATGTGGTAGGTTTCACTTATTATTTTATACTAGAACAGGTGTGGGGCAAATATTTTGGCCAGGGGGCCACACTGGGTCCTTAAATTCAACATGGGGGCAGATGTCAGGGGCTTAAATGCCTTGCTTTTAGCCGCGAAATTGTAGTAGGATAATGACAATACAAATTAAAAGTATAATTTGGACGTGATTGGCGGGCCGGATTAAAACGCCGAATGGGCCTCATCCAGCCCCCAGGCCTTAGTTTGCCCAGGTCTGTCCTAGAACTACTGCGTTCAGTCATAATTTACAAAATGCGATTTCCCTCTAACCCGCCTGCTCTCCTTATCTTCAGACTGGACCCAACGATCTGAGGCACTTCGATCCCGAGTTCACAGACGAGCCGGTGCCCAGCTCCATCGGCTGTTCCCCGGACAGCGCACTCGTCACCGCCAGCATCAAAGAGGCCGCCGAAGCTTTCGTGGGCTTCTCCTACGCCCCTTCCATGGACTCCTACCTATAGAGTTTCCCACTGAGACTCCCAAAGGACACCGGACTAGATTTATCTGGCGTATACTGCGCCCTTGGATCTGCATCTTGACCCCCCTCCACCCAACTTGGATATTTCCCAGCAACCCCCGCAACAACTCTGCATCCACAATAACCCGCGTGTACCCCTGTGTACTTCCCATAACTGTTGAATGCATTGACGAATGCCAGTCAATTTGCTACAACTCCTCAAACCTCCGTCGTACCGTAAATAACCACTGCACAAACCACAGTCCCTGAATGGCCCACCTTGAACCTGATGGGGGAGGTCCTTTGCACAAAGCTCAGGCAGCTGAAAAGCCCATACCTGGATTCTGATTTCAAAACTGACAAGCACACACACTGAGTTCCACCTTCTTCTTCATATAAAGTAGCGAAAACAGCGAACGCCATCCTCGTCCAAGTAGCCCGACGTTTCCTATTTGAGATTCTGTCCAGCGACCCACTGGGATCTACCTGCTTGTCGCAGCTGAATGTGTAGCTGGGAGGTGACCTTTATTTTGGTGCTTTAGTTTCTTTACATTTTCTCGCAGCGGTGTTGAAAAGGGAGTCTAAGTCAAGCTGAATGTTACAGAGGGGACGTTTTATTTATCCCTCAGAGGTGCCTTTATTTTCTTCCCACCATCGGAACACGCATTTGGGTTCCATTATATCTCCCATCTATAGTTCTATTTTTTTTTTTGCCGTTTCTCCTAACGTTTTTTTTAAGTGAACGGAGAAGAGAGATCTGGCACTGGAGTTCGCCTGACGCGGCTCTGCGGTCCTTACGATGTGAGACGTAGGAATTCAACCGATGTTTCCTTATTTGCACATAAAGGGACACACTGTCTTCCTTTCACCTTTCACAATAATGCAGCGACGGACCGGAGAACGCCAGTCCCGTCGACGTCGAAAAACTGAACATTCCATGTTAATATTGCTGTAATGCAGTTTGATGGTATTTAAGTTTATTTGTATATTTGGAGTTCTGTGCATTAGTTTTAATGTATATTGAAAAAAAAAGACTAAAGGTATGCCTAGATATCTATATATGTAACAATAAATGTTTAATGTACTGTAAATTGTAAAATTGTTTAAAATAAGTGACCATGTTTGGTTTGCAATAAAAGATTAACTTTATTACAATTTATGTTTCTCTGTGAATGAAAAAAAATGTATATAAATATATAATGCCCCAGTGAATCCAGCCAATCCAGTCCAATAAATCCACCAATAAGACCAAGTGTTAAACATTAACCTGTTACGTCAAGCAGATCTCGGGTCACTGACTCCTTCAAATGTCACATATTACCCTACAGTGGACTTTTACCGACCTCCGTGCGTCATCAGACGCAGACTCGGACTTGTACAACAGCAGCTGTGGAAAAATTCAAGTCCACTACAGCTAAAAACACAAAGCAATTTAGCGGCAAAAGGTGAAATCACATTCAACTGATTATCACATCCCTGCTCAGATTAATGCGAACAGTGGTCAAAACTTCTGACCATCGCAGTTCTGACCATAAAGACATTAAGAAGAAAAGAACGTTGAGATAGTGTTGGTGGCGGGATGTAAAATATTAAGCCCAATAACCTAGTTGAAGCAGTGTTCCTATGAGGAGTTACAGCAATGTTCCAATGGCTTTACAATAGACACTTATTAAATATTAAATACTCAGAATACATGGCTTTGGTGTAAAGTAAAATCCCAGCTGCATCACTTACAATGCATTTATTGGTATTTTTAAGGTGTTTCGCTGAGCTTTGGATAAGCTGAGGAAAGTATTTTAAAAAAAACGTTTTGAAATAATCTATTCACAAATAAATTATTTTTATCATAATTATTTTTATTATGTTGTTTTATATAAAATGTCTTATAATAAATTCAAATACATATAATATATCAATAATATAATAAAAATATTCTACACCTGCAGGTAAAAAAAATCATATAAATGCACATATTCTGTTATTTTATCATTATTATTACTATTGTTGTTATTATTATGTTCTTGTACTGGATAGAACATTTTTTCTTATGTTGTATATAAAATTCCTTATTCTACACCGATAGTCCAAAAACCTAAAAAATCAAATAAATTCGTTTATTCTAATAAAGATACTTTTCATTTAGAAATAGAGTATTATGTTTTAATACATTATCATAATTATTATGTTGTACATTATTATTATTATCATATTAAAACGGAACTTTCCTTTCTTATTCTGCATCTGCGCTTCTGGATCTTTTCAGCATAAGTAGTAAAAGACTGCCATCTTTTGGTCTAAATAGGTATGGACAAAAGTGAATCGAATTAATTTACAGTATAATAAGGTTTTATAATAAGGGTTTTATACTAAGGGTTCATACTAAGACAATCTAAGGCCCGGGGGCACCAAACTTCTTCCAACTCGGCCCTCATGTCCTATTTTAGGACATTAAGGACGTTTATATAGTTGACTAACACTATCAAGTCAACCCACACTTGGCCAGTAGGGTTCATGTTCAGAGACATGAACCCTTTCTAAGCCTCATTAGGCTTCATCTCACCGTCACTGACTTTAAGTTCTTTCGAAATAAATTTCTACATTAGTAAGTAATGAGTCTTAAGTAATTACGGATACTATTTGGTTTGAACACAGCCTGCAACCACTGGCCATTTGAGGAACAGTTTGGACACGGCTGGAACACACCTCTAATTAAGAGCCCCGCCCATCATGAGTCTAGCCTTTCGCGCTCTTTTCTGACCAATCAAAAGACTGGAACGGAAGCGGCGCGTGACGTCAAACTTGGCCTCACTCATTAAAACCCCACAGGTGCAGGTAGTTAATCTGCGAAGAAGGTTCCATGTGGTGGAGACGGTCGACAGAGACAGAAAGGTAGGAGAGATTGGCGGTTTTTATCCATTACATCGAAAATATGTAAGACTACACTTGGACTGGAAGAAGAGGTTTATTTGTTAAGGTTTACTTTGCTGACATTTTTCGGTTTAGACCGTGTCTACACTCATGAAGTCACGCTTTATCCGTTGATTGTTGAGGTAACAACTTCAGTCTTCTATATTAATAGTTAACATTGTGTTACATTTGCAGTCCAAACGGAGCCATATTTCTTTCTGTCCACGGAGACCACATGGACGACTCGGCAGCACTGGAACTGAGAAACAAGGTGAGAGTCAAACTGTGGCTTGTTAATCGTTCAAGCGTTAACTTCTTTGCTAACAAGCGGTAACTTCTTTGCTAACAAGCGGTAACTTCTTTGCTAACAAGCGTTAACTATGCTAATTATTTTGTTCCAGGTAGAACATCCTGAAGATCTTCAAAGTAAGGAGCTTTTTGACATCTGTCATATTGTTGCGTTGTTTCAATTACAAAAACTTAATTTTTTAAATAAAATTAGATTTGAGTCTGGAACTTGGCGAAGCTAACTCCTGGTCAGAACTGCTGCAATAATCTGGAACTTCCTTCCTACTCAGTTTCTTGAGGTCTGTATTAAGTAATTTGTGATGTTAAATTTGTTGTGTTGGAAACTTATTTTAACCATTGATGTCCAGATCCTGGTCCACAAGAACCCAGACTGACCACAGCTGCCAGTAGACTCCGTCCTCATCCCTGACAGGGTTGTTTTTTTTTTTTTGGTTACCATCTTGTGGTGGATGTTTCACTGAATGTCACGAGTCCTGGTGAACTTTCTGCATATGGTCACTTTAATTCTGTAGTTCTTAAATATATTTATATATTTTATAAATATTTAACATTCAGCTCACAGATGTTTAAAAACTTAGTCTTTATTGGACAAATAAATCCAACAATTCTGTCCTAAAACTGACTATTTGGTCTCATCTTTACTGTTCTGACCAAGTTTCATGTCTCTCTATGATGTCCATTTCCTTGTAAAGACTTGTCTGCCCTGCTGGGGCATCGCGGTGTAGTTGGGAGGCCTCCCAGCAGAGGA
>JAFBJS010007433.1:118134-167181 GCA_016785265.1 Paraplagusia blochii | reverse complement strand
AAACACAGTGTCATCAAGGGAATTACTCTCACCTGTCACATATGCTCCAGCTGCGTCGCCACTCCTGTGCTTACTCTGCTGCTGCTGACCGCTAACCTCCGCCCCGCCTCCACAGTCTAATTTGAAAACTTTCAGCTATTTGAGATTTAAAACTTGACTTGGCATTGCTCCTCAAAGACTCGAGACTTGACTTGACTTGGAATCGCGCATTAAGACTCGAGACTTGACTTGGACTTGGACTTAGAAAAAGTGACTTGTGAACATCTTTGCTAGATAGCTGAAATATGATTGGAAAAAAATATCCAACTTTTAAAATGTAAAATCTATTTTCTGTCTAAATAATGATGAATAATAACATTTTATTAAATAATATTTATAAATAAATGTGTTTTTCTGAGTTTGTTTAGGCCAGCAGAGAAGGCCTTACTGGCTCTGACAGCCCACCACTGGACAAATGCAATTATTTATATTTGCCGTGGAAAGTGGGGGGGGGTGTATTTTTCTTGCTGGAGGGGGCGTAACAGTAAATATTTGAGAAGCACTGCATTAAATAATAACATGGAAACATTTTCTCCTCAGGTGTCTGGGCTGGGGACAAAGTAAAAGGTAATTTACACCTTCACCTTCAGCCTCCAGTAGAGTCCAACTTTTCTCACTACAGTTTAATCAGACCTCTTCGTGTATTAATACAGTTTTCTGTCTTCTGTCAGAGCTGCTTGACACAGCAACTCTTGAGGCAAGAAACAATGTTACATGTTCTGTTCGTCTGTGGTATAAAAATAGCCGGGAAAAGATGAGGATCTTAATGGATGACACTAGATTTCCGAGAGTGGCTGCAGCAGCATGCCAGAAGTTCAACTGTGGATCTGTTGTTCAAGTAGAGTTGTATGCAAGGTTGAGCAGCTCATCATATTCCTCATTCTCATGTTCAGGTGAACATTGTTTACGTCAATTCTCCAAATTAATGTTGTTAATGGTCAAAAAGTAATGGGGTTACTATTGATGGTTGTGTTAGTCATGCTGATAACTAACTGCCTTCAAAACATTTCAATACAATATCTTTTTACCCCTTTATTTTGATGTCAATATTGTTACATAATCTATTTAGAATATAGCAGGCATGGACCTGCGGGCAACCACATGGAACATGCACAAACTCCAACACCGGGTTAGTACCTGATGGATGGAGCGTTCATGCGACTAAAGATAAATAGCATATGACAGTCCTGCAACAGAGGCTACAATGCTAAATGTCTTTTCTTTGCCATTTATTAAGACATGAAACATGGGCAGGGAAAAGGCAGATGAGCCAAATTGAGTAGCAGCAGAACTGTTTGTTGATTGTTGCATATAAAATGGTGGCGGCTATTCGTCTGTCTGTCCATGCCTACTGCCTGTGCTTGAGTTCAGTTACAGGATAAAAAAATAAATCCAAGGTTTACGCTGAGGTCTATTTTTTTTTGAGGTAGTGACACCATTGCTGTTATGTTAGTGTGGGCAGTAAGGGAACTGAAGGGATAGATTTCAGTCCAGTTTATCTGCCAAGCCTTTCTATTTACTCTAACACAATTATTAGTATGTAAAAATGAAGCTACTTTAACATAAACACAGTCAAATCAAGACCTCATGTTCTGACATTAACTGCGCATTGTCTTAGTTGTCTAAGCCAGTGTTTTGGAAATACGCTCACTGTTATGTTGTAGTTTTACAAATAATTAAAAAGCTGAAAGAGATCTTGTTTTTGTTACTCAGTTCAGATGTGTACATGTTATAATGATCTATTAATACTTTTTACTTCAAAAGAAGGTATCTCTGTACTTATACACAAGAAATATGTTTTAATTGAAGCACTGATGTTGAACACTTGATCCACCTCATAATCAAACAGCTTGAATAATCTGCTCATGTTCTCTTGAAGACCAAGTGTTTGCGACAATTAAACAAGTTTCTCTTTTGCAGAGTCCATCAGGCTGGTAATTGAAATGAACCATTGTTCAGGTAGACTGGAGGTGAAGACTGACCAGACCTGGTCATCAGTCTGTGAATCTGACTTTGACCATCGGGATGCTAAGGTGGTCTGTAGGGAGCTCGGCTGTGGAGCTCCTTCACTCCTCCATGGGGCCTCCTATGGAGAAGCAGTGTCTCCAACATGGAAGAAAAAGTTTTGGTGTACAGGTGGGTGGTAAAGTGGAATAATATAATTTCTGTATCTCTGTGGATTGACAGAAATCACAATATTCTACAAAGGTGATGAGCACCATCTCTTGGACTGTGACAGCTCATCTCCTAAAAAGGAAATCTGCTCTTCCTCCAAACTGACTGAACTCACGTGCTCAGGTAGATCCATCACTCTGATTCCATGAACCGACACTTTCTGTCTGTAAACTAATGTTTCTCATCAGATTTGAGGTTAGAGGAAGGAAGTCGATGCAGCGGTTGGATAATGGTGAATAAACAAGGAATATTGAGACCACTGACAACTGACAACTTAGGATGGATTGCGAGAGAAGGAAACACCATTTGTGAACAGCTGGGCTGTGGCTCCTTCATAGAAACAATGATGATGTCTAAGCCTACATATAAATACTCTATGGTCTACCTCTGGTCTATCAACACATCATGTGTTCCTTCCACATTTGACATTGGAGAATGTATAAAGGATCAACATGAAGTGGACAATAAAATGCTGTGGATCAGCTGTTCAGGTAAAACTGTCAGAATATCTACTCTGATCGGATGCAATTCACTCCATCCACAACTTAACAAGTTAAGGTTGCGTGAAAAAGAAATGAGGAAAAACATTAATTAGACAGAATTTTGATCTGAACAATTTCTTTCTTTGATGACAGAGACCATCAGGCTGGTGAATGGAATGAACCGGTGTTCAGGGAGACTGGAGGTGAAGACTGACCAGATCTGGTCATCAGTCTGTCAATCTGACTTCAACCAAGAAGAAGCTGAGGTGGTCTGTAGGGAGCTGCTCTGTGGAGTTCCTTCTGTTTTCCGTGGAGGACTTTATGGAGAAGCACAGTCGTCAGCATGGACAGGAGAGTTCTGGTGTGAAGGAAATGAGGATCATCTCCTGCACTGTGGAAGATCAAAGGAAAACATCTGTTCACCTGACAAGGCTGTTGGAATCAACTGTTCAGGTAAGAAAAAAGTTGCTGTTGATGAGACCAACTGGATTATTTTCTGACCAGATCACCTTCGCCTGTTCTTTCAGTTCCACAACAGATGAGGTTGGTAGGAGAGGAGAGTCGCTGTGCTGGAAGATTGGAGATCAATTATCTGGTAGATTGGGCACCAGTCCAATATCAGTGGGATGACCTGACGTTGGGCAATAAACTATGTGGGGAACTGGGATGTGGTTCTGCTGTTTTAATGAACAAGACTATATATTTATTTGAGATTTCATTTTACTTCTCATCACCCTGCCTGAAGTCATCCACTTCACTGCTGAACTGCCTGGGATTGGAGGTATATGAGGCAGTTATTCCATATCTTGTCCTGACATTGGTTTGTACAGGTAAGTCTGGAATCATCAGCTCTTTGTTTGTTTCTTGTTCTTTATTTGAAAACCATCCTTTCTTCCTCACAGATTTTCTGGCCCAGCCAAACATAACAGTCTCCCCGTTCATGACTGATGTTGAACCAGCTTACCCTCAGGTGTTCCATGTTCTAGCAGGATCAGACTTCACCATCACCTGCTCAGCTCAGCTGCAGTACCAAGGAGGCTTCTTCAAACTCCTCTTCAACAACTCTGACTCTGTGCAAATCTACATCTTGCCGGCTGTCAATCACTCTGCCCACTTCAACTTCTCTGCTGCAGCTCATGTCCATAAAGGACACTACACATGTGTTTACAACGTTCACCTTTACTCCCATAACTTCTCCTCTGAAAGCCTGACACTTGGCCTCCTCGTCTCAGGTATAGACACAGACGCTGGGAAATGTGAAGAATATTAAAGGTTCAAAATTTAGGACCAGTGTGATCCTTGGTTGAATCAAACAAATTCTACTTGATGACTTTTCACTGTGTTTCGTCAATCTTCCACAGCTCCTCTGTCAGAGTTGATGATCAGACTTGTCTTCCACCTGCTGGGTTTGACAGCACTCATCTCAACAGCCATCTTTTACCCAAAGGTACACATACACCTGCTGCATTCACGCAACCAAGAGCAGAGCAGCAGAAACACCTGCTCTGCTGTCCCATCAGAGAGGGATTCAAGAAAGAAGAAGAGAAGGAGGAGGAGGAGGAAGATCCGCACCTGCAGACCACAAATAGACAGATCTGGAGGCCACTCTCTCATCACAGAGTCCTGAGGGAAAAGGTAGAATTTTACATCCTAGGCTCAAACAGATGAATAGATGTTTGTGTATTTTTAATGGGATAAGTGTTGAATGAGTCCTGAAGTTACCAGGTATTAGTTGACGAGAAATATGTTGCTCATATAGTTGTACTTCATCTGTTGTGGTTGTTCAGGTGTTTGTACAGAGCTTATTTCTTTTTGGATGCATTTTTATACCAGATTTCAGGTTTCTTTATTCTGTACTCCCAGCAAACAGGAAATAGATTAGAAATAGATAGAAGATTCTGTCTTTACTTGTTGTCTTTCCAGTATAAGGACTTATGAGACCAGTAAGGATAAGGATAACCCCAAGCTCATTACGAAATTATCTGCAGAAGACATTTCCTTCCTTACTTCCTTCCTTTCTGTCCTTGACTTTCCCACTCATGATCTACGAAGATGTTTCACTGAGTCAGGTCTGTGGACATTAGTTTAGTTCTGATAAAGAAAATTCTTCTTGTCAGACTATAATTGTAAACTGTTTAAACGTTTAACAACATTATATATAATATTGGCATATTACATCTAACATTTAGAAATAATATTATAAACTGGCTCGGCAGTGGTGGCCTAGTGGTTAAGGAAGCAGACTTGGGTCCTCAAGGCTTTAGGTTCAAATCCACCAGCTGCCAGGTTGCCACTGAGGTGCTCTGATCATAGCACAACATTTAAGTTCTTGCAGGCTCACCACTCACAAGAAGGCTCACAATATGGTGCAATGTGATTGAGGTGGTGTCAGTTGACCCTGCAACCCAGCAACGGACAAGCAGAAGAAAAATCATGACTGATTGCATTAATTAAAAACCGGACCCTGATTAATTTGACTCTTTTAAACCAGTAGTAGAAGTGAACACGTTGATAACAGCTTCAGTACAAGCAGCAGTATGTATTTTTCTTTTTGTCATCTGGTCAAAAACACCCCAGGGAACAGTGATTAAAATCATTCAACTGTTAACATAACACAAATATCTGCTTGTACATAAAGTTACAGCCACAGCAGAATTGAATCTGTTAAAGATGTTTATCAAGGTTTTCATAACCCATGGTGTTGCTAAACAACACCAGCATTTCCTGTGTCGTCCACTCCCTGTTTTGCTTTTCTTATTAAACTATAGACACAGACATGATTTAAGGGGTTTGAATTAAGACAGTTTCTCTGTCTTAGACCCATCTCAAACTTACCTTTTATTTCTAAAATCCTAGAAAAACTGTCGTCTCCCAGTTATGTGATCATCTGCATAACAATAATTTATTTGAAAAAAATTCCAATCTGGGTTTAGAACCCATCACAGTACACAGACTGCACTAATCGGAGTACACAATGATATTCTTGTGGCTTCTGAAAAGAGACTGGCTTCCATTCTGGCCCTTCTGGATCTCAGTGCAGCATTTGATACAGTAGACCATGAGATGCTGTTAAGATGCTGGAACAAGATGTCGGGATTAAAGAAACGGCACTTGTATGGTTCAATTCCTATCTATCGGACAGACTACAATTTGTTAGCGTTAATGAGGAATCCTCCACGCTCACCAAAGTAAACTATGGAGTTCCTCAGGGCTCCGTGCTTGGCCCAAACCTTTTCTCCTTGTATATGCTGGCGTTAGGCAACATCATCAGGAAGCACAACATAAATTTCCATTGCTATGCAGATGACACACAATTATATATATCAGTACGGCCCGATGATCCAAACCCCTTAAATAAACTCCAGGATTGTCTTAGAGACATTCAAATATGGATGACCCATAATTTTCTAATGCTTAGCACAGAAAAAACTGAGGTCATAGTTCTTGGGCCAAAAAACGTAAGAGCACCACTGTCAAACCTAAATATAACCATAGTCCCAGTCCCCTATAGTAAAGTAAGGAACCTGGGTGTCCTGTTTGATGAGGACTTATGCTTAGATGAACACATTAATCAAACCTGTAGAACAGCCTTCTACCACCTATGTAACATTAAATCAATAAGAAAAAATGTATCACGACCAGACTCTGAAAAGCTAATTCATGCCTTTATAACTTTAAGGCTGGATTACTGTGACTCCCTTTTGTCGGGATGTCCAAATAAGTCTTTAAGAAGCCTCCAACTGGTGCAGAATGCTGCAGCACGCATACTGACTGGAACCAGAAGACGTGAACCTATAACTCCTGTCTTGGCTTCACTGCATTGGCTCCCAGTAAAAAGTAGTAAATAATGAAGCCCCGCAATATATCCGTGATTTAAGACTCAAGGATTCAAGGAAGCTTTATTGTCATTGCAACTCATGTGTGGAGTTCCTTCTGTTTTCCAGGGAGGACTTTATGGAGAAGCAGAGTCGTCAGCATGGACAGGAGAATTCTGGTGTGAAGGAAGTGAGGATAATCTCCTGCAGAGCAGCAGAAACACCTGCTCTGCTCTCCTTTCAGAGAAGGATTCAAGAAAGAAGAAGAAGAGAAGGTGGAGGAGGAAGTTCAGCAGCTACAGACTACAGAGAGACAGATCTGGAGGCCACTCACTCTCTTATCACATAGTCCTGAGAGAAAAGGCAAAGTTTTACATCCCAGGCTAAAACAGGGGTTTATTCAGTGTTTTTATCAGGGTTAATTTTAAATTAGACTGTTTTTTTTTTCAGGAATAGATTTTTTAAGCTTCTGTCTTTATTGTTGTCTTCCCAGCATCAAGACTGCTGTCAGACCAGTAAGGATGATTTTCTAAGCTCATAAAGAAATTATTCTGCAGGAGATACATTTCTTCACTAACAGTGATAAAAAACATGAACCAGTGATGTTGTGGAAAACTTGTTACTTTGTTCTACAAGTTTGTTAATTCACCGGCTGTATTCTTTCCTCATTTGCATTTTTATCCTTGACTTTCTTAGTTATTAGTCAATGAGAGGATTTGTTGATCCGGACCTGTTATATTCACTTCAGTTGTGATTAGAAAAGCCTGTGATCTGTTTACATGGCTCTATCCAGCATCATCTTGTCAAAGCATTGGTATTTAGAAATAAATCCTTAAATCTTTTAAAAATAAAATAAAAATAATTTTTATTACAGATATCCTCCTGCTCTCTGGCTAAATAGAAACATGAAAATGTTAAATACATAACATCCTTTTTTTATCTGTTTCATCTTTGTTTCACGACATTTAAGCTTCCTGTTGCTGTAAAATGCTTCAAAACAGGTAAGGCTTATAAAAAAGCTGACAGGAAAAAAAAGGACGGCAGTGGTGGCCTAGTTGTAACGTGATCGGACTTGGATCCGTTGCCTTCAGGTTCCTCAAAACCTCTATGCTCTAAGCATTGCACCTTCCCACAGATCCATTCTTCCTGTGCTCACCACCCACAGCAAGACTCACAGTGTGGTGCAGTGTGACATGTGGGGCACTCGTGCTCCCCTATGCAACCTGGTAATGGAAAAGAGAAAATGAATGAAAACAACAGCGAAACTGCATCATATTTTAGATATAAAGCTTTACTCAAAATAGATCAAATTGAACAAGTTTCCAAGTCACAACTGCTGCTGAAGTCTGCTTCTATTGATAGCCCAAAAGAACAAGGTGACTCTTTTAAACCAGAGACTATCTGGACTGTAGTTAAAACCCCCAACCACATGAGTGGAAGCAGCAGTTGCTTTCTTGTATTTTAAGGTGTTTTTTTTCTACATGTGGTCAATGACACAACAGGAAACATTACAATCATGCTCTTCTCAACATAACTTTAAAAAAAAAATTAAGCAAGATCCTACACGCCTGGACCAGATATCCAAAGATGACTAATATGGTGACCCATGTGACTGCATATACTGCTCTACTTGATGTTGCCTGATGAAAGTATACATTTTGTTCCTATATTTTCTCCTGTGATCAAACTAACACTGGTGTGAGGATCATATTGTTATATCATAACATTAAGTTACTGTGTATGTATCATTATTAGCAGTGTTTGTAACATTGCAATTGCTTTCTAATGCAGTATGCTTGGTCCCCAAGTAAAGAGGTTTTAGAACAATGTGACCCAATTTAACCCAAATACATTGGTGCTGGTCCGCAGACTTGGTGTTCACAACCACTGGTTTAAACCAATAAACCACAAAGCACAAGTGTAAATCTGAAAGTTTTATAGACTATTAAAGATAAAGTCTTCCTTTTTTTAAGGTGCCACTCCTAAAAGACATAAGGCACATTATTGTAACAAATGCACAAAATTACTCTGGAGCTCAAGCTTAAGACTAAAAGACTATGATTTTACCAAAGATACGTAACCCTCGGACTTACATCAAAATGCATGTGTTTGTTTGTTCTCAGTTATTTTGTATCATGCCACTGTGCCACCCACAATCCATCATTCCATGAAGAATGGTCTGAATTGAAGAACTACTGAGATACTGATCATCCAGGCAAACCAGGCAATAAAGCGCAATAATGCTGCAAATGTTCCATTCTGCACTGAGTTAGACAACAGTCTGCTGCTGAATAAGCTGCTCAGTTCAGACTCCTTTCTCGTGCGACTGGTGGACAAACTAGGAGTTGCATGGAAAAGAAAAAGAATTCCCTGTTTTTGAGACATGTGTGATACACGCCATTGCTTATAACGAAATTTTGACCTTTGCATTCATCCTATCAGTAATAGCAGCGGACAGCTTTTAGCACCAGGGGAGCAATGGGTGGGTACAGTGCCATGCTCAGTGGTAATCTGGCAGCTGATGGACTCGAACATGAGACACTCCAGACCTTCCTTAACCACTGCCCCAAAGGGTAAGGAAAGGAAGACCCACCAACATAACTAACCAATGTATCTGTCAATATCTATATTAAATACATAGGGATTAAGATACAATATTTTTATTAGGGGTGTCAAACTCAAGTGAGCCTTAATATGTATTTTTTTTCCATATGGAAACACAATTAAGGGATATTAGGGATGTCGGTCTACAGATGTTATGGATCCAATATTAGCATTAGATGTGATAACTACATCCGTTTTTTACCCTTTTTTATTAATCATGTCTTATTATTTGAAGCCTTTTCATATGTTGGATGTAAAACAATGTTACAAAAGCCAATAAAACAACAATGGATCGGCACGAATGTTGACATTTTGTGGAATATATGGGTGTTATGAAAAAAGGAAAATGTATGACTTCATCACCGGCCTGAAAACAACCTAAAAACCATGTCATTCATTTCTATCGTACAGTGATTACGTTAAGCTGCCTTTCATCCCATTCAAAGAGCATCAAGGCTGTCGTTTATACCGCCCAGCCTCTAGGTGGTGACGTCTTCTCACCTCTAGGTGGTGACAGCTTCTCACTAATCTCAGTGGCCCTAAAAGAAGAACGCGGACTCGACAGGAGCATGATCAGCTGGAGTCTGTTTGTACTCAGCTTCCACGGTGATAAGAAGAAAAGGCCGTGAATTGACAGCGGCCATACCAGCTTCATATTAGCTGTTAGTCTGTGCTGCTGGCGGAGCAGAAACACTTCAGCTGGAGAAGAGGAGAGCGGGGGCAGAGAGAGGACTTCGCTCGGCCCGTGAGTACAATTTTATCCTCACTGTACTTTTGTAAACACCATGATAGGGATGTCTACCGTTAGTTTTATCATCCATGAGCTTCTAAATTAATGCCTACGCTATTTTTAACGTAACTACGCCCTCATATCACTATAATAACACGGCTAAAATGTGGTATTATTTCATAGGCAATGTTTAAGTAGAAATGGCAACTCCTTTAGGACATGTACTAGGGATGTGCTTACAGCGGGAGTACAGCCTCCCTTTGCTCTTATGTTGTTATTTAGCGGAAGTGTTGCCTATAACGTAAATTACGGTAATCCCTCCCTTCTTCCCGCCCAGAGACATTTAACAGCAGTCGTGTATATTAATGACGTCACAGTTACATGTACTGTACCATTACATTTGGGAGACCCTTATACCCAAAACGACTTACAATTTAACTGATTATTATTATTGTTAGATAATCCCTTCCTAAATTCTCTAAATAGACCATAACTTCATAGAAAATGTAGCTAGCAAGCTAAAAATGTGTTTTTGTAGTTTCTGGTTTCTAGATTGGAAATCTGTCGGCTCTCTTTATTAAAAATCTAAAATTTGGTTTCCACTCTCTCTTCTAATTTTATTTTCTATGTATATTATTTTTACAATAATACAACTATTGATGACAATAATAATAATGTGATACGCTGGTGTGCTGAACATATGCTGTTCATCACACACGCTCACAAGGCCCCCATCAGCTAACACAAACCACCAATTTTATCTGTGTCTAATCCATATGACTTTATTTACAGGCAACATCCTTCCTGTTTGGGTTTGTCCATCAGTCTACCGCAGTACAACTCTAGTTCAGTGGAGAATTAGGAATACAAAGAGAAAAGTTCCAGAATGCCTTTATTCTTTAAGAAGAAGAAGCCCAGTGATGACTCTCAGAAACGACTGGAATATCAGCTCTGTCGGGTAAAACGAATGCATTCAAATTCCCGCTCTATCCAGAAGAAAGAAAATAATTTGACTTACTGCCCATATAAAATTTTACACATAGACTGAGGATATAGATTGAGTATTTATGTAAGTTAAGATACATTACCGTACAAAAGTCGTAAAATTTGCATATTACGACTAAAATGACTAAAAGACTAAAAAGCCCTTATGTTGTCGTTGCCTTAGTGTTGAAGGGAAAAAGCAGGAGTATAATGACAATATAAATTAAAGGTATAATGTGGGCAGGTTTGGTGGGCTAGATTAAAAAAGCCTAATGGGCTGCATCAGGCCCTTGGACCGTAGTTTGTCCACATCTGGTCTACTTACGGTAGGGCACCTCCAGAAAACATTTTTTTGGGCCAATTATAATTAAACCGTGAGCCAGATTTGGCCAAAGTTTGTCGCCTGTGACAAAAATACATAACATATCCATCCGAAAAAAAGGCAGTGGGCTGTAGTTGTCTGTGAAATCTTGAAATTATGTCAAATATGTGACCAATTCCAACCGAGGGCATCAGATAGTGTTGCTAACAAATAGACTAACTTTGATTTTTGTTGTTGTTCAGTCTAAAGAACCAGGTGCTGACGACAGCCTGGATCTGTCGAGCTGTGAGCTCTCTGAGGTGAGACAGTAATCAGAGTAAATAGATGTATTATTTGTTCATTATTATTATTATTAATGTATTTGTGATGCTCAGTGCACGAAACGTAAAACTAGCTACGTCACATTTATTCTTGACTGTGTTGGAGAATGTCAATAGTTGTTAGAAGAACTAATCGTGTTTCAGGAAAAAACATTGTGCCCACTACTGTTAATGTTAACTATTATCCCTCTCTTGCAGGTTCCCTCCAGTGCTTTTTCGATCTGCAGGGTTCTCCAGAAAAAGGTAACGACTGTTATGAGTTATTCTCTTGTAGTTTTAGTGAACAGACAGAGGCATTGGTCAGTACTGGTGTGGTTTGCAACTTATGCAGTGACACAAACAGTGCTTATATGTTAACTGTACTATATTTCTGATCTGTCTGACAGGTTTTAATCCTTCATACCAATGAGTTAAGGTCCCTGCTGCCCAGGGGTAATGACATCAGTAATCTTGCCACTTTGAAGGTAATGTGTCCGCAAGGTACCCGTTTCGAATCCCCGTACCGCCTAGTTACTGCTGAGGTGCACTGTGCATGGTATCATCCCCACACACTGCTCGCTGGGCGCTCAAAAGCTGCCCACTGCTTACTTTGATGATGGCTTAAATGCAGAGGCCTAATTTTGTTGTGCGCTGTGGTGTAAATCACAACGTCACAATGACATTTTAATTGACAATTTAATAACGGTAATCTAATCTAATGACAGGAAGTGTTTTTGTATGGCAAACATGATTTTTTTAAATAAGTTTATTTTAACCATCTTAGTACGAATTATGTAGACTACAAACATTTCTCACAATGTCTAGTAATTCAAACCCTGTGCAGCGTTGGTTGAGAGCACTAAATCCTTACCGATTGACCACCAGTTTTTACATTGAAAATAAAAAATGTTTTTATTTGACCTCTGTCTATTCAGTCTAAACTAATCAAGTGCTCAAGTTATCTTGAGAACTACTGCGTGTATTATTCATCAACTTATTTCAATTGCCAGGTCTCAGGGGCAGTAGTCTCCACAAATGCCACTTAAATTACACTCCTCCATACTGTCAGTCCCAATGTGGGTGGTGTACCCACTGGAAGTTATGTGGGTTGGGACGGTGCTGTGCTCAGAGCACCTCAGTGGCAACCTGGAAGAAGGTGGATTAGAACCAAACTGAACTGCTTGGCCACCACTGCCCACATTTAAAATCATTCTAATATATTCTGTAGTATTTACTAACCTTCCTGTGTTTCTCCAAAGGTTTTAGATCTACATGAAAATAAACTCACCTCTGTTCCTGAAGACATTGGGAAACTGACATCACTCCAGGTTCTGACCTTCACTCCTGCCACAGAGTCTTGTGGAAACTGACTGCAATCTTTAACAATTTTCCTTCTTTTCAGATTCTGAATGTGGACAAGAACCGTCTGAAAAGCCTGCCAGACTCCATTGGGAATTTACAGCTGCTACAAACACTGAGTGTGAAAGGTTTGGGGACCTTTTATTCACTTTACACAAAATAAATGTGATTTTTTTTATTTCAAATATGTAATTATATCTGGCTGTATGTGGATTTCACACAAGGTAACCAGTTAAATGAGCTGCCGTCAACTGTTGGCTCTTTGAAGAGCCTACGCACCCTGGACGTGAGCGAGAACCTCATCCTCCAGCTCCCCAAAACGCTGGCCTACATTCGAACCTTGGAGGTGCTCGTGCTTTTCATAAGCAGTTGTAGACCAGTGATGGACTTTTTAGAAGTTTTTTTCCAAACCTCTCTCTTTGTTCTCTGACAGAGCCTGACTCTAGATGCTGCTGCAATGACTTACCCTCCTGCATCAGTGTGTACTGAGGGCACAGAGAGCATCCAACGTTTCCTGTGCTCAGGTCAGTCGGTAGTTCACTCTGTGAATGATTACTGGGTTTGTCAGATTGTATTGGCTGACTGATGTTATTGACCTGTTGTTAATTTTGATTATGTTATATCTGTATCTGTTATATCTATTTATTTTATTATCTCCTCCAGTAATGAAACCCGATAACTCGCTGTCTGTTTTTTAAAGTAAATGTTGTGCCCTTAAAATAGTTCAATGCCACAGCAACAAAAAAAAAAATGTAATCCAGTGATGGATTATATTGAACTGATGAAAATGTTTACGCTCAAGCCACAGAGCTCTATCAGAACCTGTGGTTTGACCAATCTGAGGAGGCTTTCAGAGGAGGAGATGTCTGAGTTCCCTTAGCCAACAGCCCTTAGCCGCCGAGGCTGACCTGGGATCAGGTGAAGAGTGAAGTTAGGATGAGCTCCTTCCTTGTGACTCCCTAAAAGAAAAGTGGATGTTCATATATCAAAATAACCATTGGTCGGTTAGCTCATAGTTCAGGGGACACTATTTTATCAGGCACTAAGTACTGTAGGATTTCAACATGTGCCCTTGGTACATTGGCATCAGTTAAAGTTGGAATCAGAAATTAAATGTTTGGGTTCGGGTTGATGGTCATTGCTTTTGTTTATATTTCAGAGCTGGGAGAAGAATACTGCCCTCCATCTCAGTACCTTTTGCCTGTGCTGGAGAGTGACTGCAGTAGACAGAACTGCGACCACTGGGATGGCATGGAGGAGGACTGGAAGGTACATGTGACCTATAATCACACAGAAGGATGGATCACCTGTTAATCGTGGTTTTATCGAGTAATAGTTATCAAGTGGTCCGCACAGCCAATAGTAATGTAAAATCAGTAATTATGTAAGACCAATTTTTTTTTTTTCATGTTAGCTGAGTGTCTAATCCCAAGGGGTTTGGATAGAAAAAATAACTCATTAGATATAAAGGAAGATTATTATTATTATTATTAAGAGTTTTTATTAAGTCTCTGCTAGTGTTGTTGTAGGCTTTCAGATATGTATAAACAAAGTTGATGCTGCATCCACTTGGTGAACCTACTGTTGTCTAAAATCAGCTCTTGATAAAACTTGTCCTCACCATCTGTTGCAGAACAAATTCAGTGACTATGAAAAAAGAAAGGTGCGTGAACAGCTGAAACACTGTATTTTTCTGTACTAATAATTTGAGCTTGTCTTAGTTGTAACATCATGAACTCTACATCCATGTTCTTTTCCTTTCAGGAGGAGAAACAGAAAGTGAAAATAGCTTTTGAACGACACCTGGAGGAAAGGCAAAAGGAACACACTCAGCTTGTGCTCATGAGTTCATCTTGCAAGGAAAACGTCCTCAACTCAGTGAGACTGGTACGACAGGGACTCTAGTCTGACAATAGTGAATGTATAGATTCCTCAGCGTGACTTTTGAAGTTGCGTCTCCTGTCATGGACAGATTTGGCAGATATTTCCTTGTGATTCTGGATCACCACAGATTATGTACACTTGTTCTCGCTGTCATGTGAATTTAAGGAGCAGGAACGTTTGGAGCAGGGAGTTTGCCAGCAGCAGAGGGCCCAGGAGGTGGAGAGGCTGCTGGTGCTGGAAAAGGTCCGACAGGCTGAGGACAACATCAGCAGCCGCATCAGCAACATGCTGATAGACAACCAGCGGTAGGTTGTGTGTGTGTATATGTGCCTTATAATGACAATCAGTGTGTGTGTGTGTGTGTCAACAAATAGGTTTTTGCTACCACAGTACATTCACTGTTGTCTCTGCAGGCAGAATAAAAACACTGAGTTTCTACAAGCCATGGAGGAGGAACGGTGAGGAACGTTCTGATCTGTCACACATCTGAGTAACAGGAAAAATCTTGAGAATTAAGTAGCTAAATACTTTTTAATGAAGCAGTAAGTAAAGTTGTTCACTATAGTAACTGCTGGATTCTCTCCATTAAATTGTTTGTTACTTACATTCCCTAAATGTCAAGATCAGGGTTCTTATGGTCAGAATAGTTATGTATTTTTAATTTAATTTCCAGAGCCTGGAAAAGTTATAGTATTCGTATTTTTTTTAGCAGGTTAAGAAAAGAGAAACTGAAAGTGTTTAATTGTTAATTGTTGATTTGTTATGATTTGTATTGTTAAAGTGGTTGAGATTGTTCTGACAAGGTGTGTTAAAGAAAAATTATATAAGCTGTTGCTACACCTTATTTGTCTTAGGTTAAGAGCTTTATTTCAAGATGTTTATACTACTACAACATATAACACTCTGGCAGGTTGGGCATGATGTTCCGGACCTGTATTTGAATATTTTTTTTCTGACTGGACCTCTTGGCGTTTTAGTGGAAAACCCCTGCTTTAGACGTTACTCAAGACTGGATGTCTCACTTAAGGAGACATCCAGCAGTTGCACCTCAGTTTCTCCAACAACAAATCATACAGCTCTCAGCATTTCTACAAAGGAGGAGTTACTGTGGGCTTTAAAAAGAATGAATCCACCCTTATTCAAGTCATTGAGTCATCATGCAATTTCAATATAACCCTTACTTGGTGTTCTAATAATCATTTCCAGTTTTCACACATAGGTAAAAATAATCTCTTGGAGAAGTCATGGGAAATCAATGGTTAAAACTGTAAGAAGCCTAAACGATCCTTGCCTTTGTCACATGTCTCAGCTATATGGGCTACGTCCATAAAAGACCTTAAACTATTATTTTTTTTCTGTGTTCCCCTCTGGAAATCAAGGATCTGTTTCTACATCTACACTCTTAGTATAATCTTCTAGTAGTCAAACAGATAAGAACAACAAAAGGTGTCAACAAGACAACATAAGGATGTTGTCTGTCTCTCATTGTAGGATCCGTATGGAGCATCTTACTGCAATCACTCAGGAAGAAACTGATTTACTTCGCAAGCGAGATGTGGCAGGTGAGCAAATAGACTTCAATATACACATGCACACTGACATCAAAACCAACAGTGTAACATTTGTTTTGATAAATCTTTCTAGTATTGTAGATGTATGATAAAAATGTAAATGGTAATAATATCCTTCAGTATTGTCTTTTGTTGTATAATCAATCAGAAAGTGAGCACTATATATACTCAGTATGTATGTATATATTATTTTTATTTAGTCTGAGATGGTCTGTCTCATCCTGTGCATTGAGGCGCTTTACAATAGGAAAACAGAACAGAAGGAAAACAGACTAGAACACCAGGAAACAATGTCTGCGCTCCAGTTACATGACGCTTGCACAATTTGTTGATTCACTGCCACAAAAGCAATTGTGCGGCTTATGGAAGATGCATTACTGGAAATCCATTAGCATTACTTGTATTCCACCAGCTATTCTCCTTGATTATTTAAAGTGTTTTTTGTTTGTGTGAAGCGGCCATGCAGCAGATGCTGTCCCACAGCTGTGCTGTCAACGTCCTCCAGGAAGCCAGTGACAGCCGCAGACGTAGCCTGGTGTCCGAGGCCTGCAGGAGGTCAGAGTAACACATACTCTCCACACTGAACACAGCGGATAGCCTATTGGAGTGAGAACTTTTACCATGTTTGCTAGTTTGGAATAAATATCCATTTGATACTCACCAGAATGCACACCTTTCTCTCTGCTGCCAAGTTGTTTCCACAATTTCTTCTTCTCCTTTCGGGTTATCCCGTTTTTCAGGGGTCGCCACAGCGAGTCAACAATTTCCTGAAGGATAATCCCAGGGGATTTATTCAGTTCTATCTCCATCAATCTATCTAAAAATGTTATTCTTAATTTTGGCCAGCAGGGGCACAATTCACCACAATTGATAAGCTTGAGGTCATTAGCGCTTCAAAAACAAATGTATATATTCACACACACCGTAAACTGCAAAATATATTGTTTTGGTAAAATAAAGAGCTTTCCAAATTAAAGTGATGTACTCCCAAAACAAACACAAATGGCTCAGGTCTCTAGATTTGATCTGTTATCATCACTTTATCGCGTCTTGAAGTATAACCATGACGTCAAATGTTTTGTTGTTCCCGTGTTTTCTACCTGTCTCTTATACACATCTAGATGTGTATAAGAGACAGCATATAACACTCTGGCAGGTTGGGCATGATGGCTAGTTTGGAATAAATATCCATTTGATACTCACCAGAATGCACACCTTTCTCTCTGCTGCCAAGTTGTTTCCACAATTTCTTCTTCTCCTTTCGGGTTATCCCGTTTTTCAGGGGTCGCCACAGCGAGTCAACAATTTCCTGAAGGATAATCCCAGGGGATTTATTCAGTTCTATCTCCATCAATCTATCTAAAAATGTTAGTCTTAATTTTGGCCAGCAGGGGCACAATTCACCACAATTGATAAGCTTGAGGTCATTAGCGCTTCAAAAACAAATGTATATATTCACACACACCGTAAACTGCAAAATATATTGTTTTGGTAAAATAAAGAGCTTTCCAAATTAAAGTGCTGTACTCCCAAAACAAACACAAATGGCTCAGGTCTCTAGATTTGATCTGTTATCATCACTTTATCGCGTCTTGAAGTATAACCATGACGTCAAATGTTTTGTTGTTCCAATGTTTTCTACAGTATGGAGACTTTGGACAGAAAGTTTGACAAAATGTTGTCCCTCCAGGCTTTGGACAAGTCTAAAGCCATTGCCCAAATCTTGCAGGAGGTACGTAATATTAGCCATGGTTTCCTATTCTTTTTAACATTTGCTGTCAGTATATTTGTCAGACTAATCAGATTATCTGGGGCATTAAGCAACACAAAATAGTCAAATACGTTGCCTGACAGATAAGTTTCTTTCTTTCAATCATTATCAGTTCAGTCTCATTATTATCTGGTCTGGTTGATGATGCCAAACTGTTCAGTGATTATTCCAGCCTGTCTCTTAATCCTACCACTGCCTTTCAGGGTTTTAAGATAGATAGATAGATAAAATACATATATATACATAAATATACACACAACATAACGCCAGGCTCCTGTCTGCATTAGCCGTTATGCGCCGACAAAACATCAACGTGTGATGTCGTAGTAACAACATTATAAGGCGCACAGACAGTAAATACTTAGTTGTTAGTGCAACCTATCCTCTGGAAGTTATGGTACACGAATTGCATCAGTCTATATTAAAATACAAAGTTGTTACTCAGATTTTGGTCAGCAGTCACACTGACTTTTTTTTTGTTTTTTTTTTTGCCTCTGAACCTCCTCTAGGAGGAGATTCAGAAAGCAGCTTTCCAGGCTCTGCAGCTGCAGAAAGATGCTGTTCACGGCTTCTTGCGCAGCCAGGTAAGTGAGGTTAAAGGCTTGATGTTGTCGATATTTGAACAAGGTTTGTTCACATTGATAATTGATAGGTTGTTTCCAAATTAGGCAGATTTTTCTTCTCTTTTCTCTTGTCCCTCCATATGTGCTCCTTCTTTACGTTCCTTCTTTCTCTCTCCCTCCCCTTAATCCTCTTTCTTTTGCCTTTGCTCGTCTGTCCCCAGATCAACCTCATAGAGAACGAGTTAATGCTGCTGACCAAACTGGAGATTAAAAAACGCAACCTAGATGCTGAGAACCTGCAGGTCAGTCTCACTTCCCCATCAGTTTCATTCTAGCTTTCTGCCACAGTTCTTTTTTGTTTAATATGTTTCCATTACATTAATCCATGCAACAGTATATCAGGAAAAAAATATCAATTATGTTTCATAATAATAATATTATGAAAATAAATTTGAAAAACCATATCATTATTTAATAATGAAAAAATAACAATGTTTCAGTAATTGTTAAAATAATAATAATAAATAAAAGATTATCCATGTAATAAACGATCACGCTGTTTTGGTTCTGCAGCTATTTTTTTTTTTTTTTTTTTACTAATAATGACAGTGTGTTGGGTTGTGTGTTTGTGCGTGTGTGTATGTTCAGGAGGTTCTGGTGGACCAGCGCACAGCTCTCAGTGATCTGTTGCAGCAGCTGCTGAAACAGAAGAATCAGAGAGAGCAGGAGCTGCAGCAGATTCTGGTGAGGGAACGGCTGCCCCCCAGTGGTCCAAAACTGCAATGTTGGCAGTGGTATTTACAGAGAAGCATCTAGTGAGGTCCAGTGAGGTGAAGTGAAGTGTTTGAAGCCAAGTACTTCCTCCCTCACTGTCATTTGGACCCAGTGAAATAAGTCATGGTCTGATTTGTCAGGAAATCACAATATTCTGGATACAGCTCTGAACGATCTATAATTATATTACACTAAACTATTACAAGCATGATCATATAGATAATAATATACATCATGATAACAATATTATAAAAAATATAATTAATTATTTATAACAGATGTTTATATATATTATATCTATATAAACATCTGTATTTTATATCCAGACCAAAACCTTTCACAATTTGATCATTTTACTTAAAGGAATTAATGATAACAGGATTTCAGCAGAATTAAACGCTTTACCTCATGCTTTTACTCACTGCAATATGAGTTGCACATTTTAACAACGTCACATCGCCCTGTCATTCTCTGGTGCAGCAGGTTGAATGAGGTGTCGTCTGTTGGGACTCCCATTTCTCATAGTTTTTGTTTTGCAGTCCGAGCTGGAGCGTAAAAGCGAGTCGAGCCAACAGAACTACTGGATGATCCAGTATCAGAGGCTGCTGGACGCTAAACCCATGTCACTGCGCATGCAGGTATGGTACACAGTATGGACACAAAGACACTGAGGGACTGTCCAATCCATCATTTATAAGAGTTTTTTAATAACACTGATGGAGACCAAGACACGCCCTTGTTTTGAAATCTAAAACACATTTTTCTAATTATTGCGGCAACAAGTATTTAGCAATAGTATTAAGTGCTCCTTTCTTAGGATATAAATGGCGTGACGTCTCATGTCATTGATGCTGCAATCTGCTTTGTAGGGGTTTATCTCACAGTCTGTGGGTCTTCAGTATTATATATTTTTTCCGTTCTACTGCAGCAATTCCCTCTAATAAAAATAACTAAATTAATAACTAAAAAATGATTTATTTGTATGCAGAAATATGGCATTATATTTACCCATGCAAAAAATTAGTATAACAATGTGAGGGCAACTAAGTGTAGTGAATGTTTTATTTTTTTGTATTTTTTTTTTTTTTTTTATTAAGCAATAGCAGTTAAGACTAGAATGACCAGCATTTTAAAACAATTACTCTGACCTTTTAGATCATAAACTCTCTCACATCATACATTCCTAAATGAAAGATTACTGGTTTAATTTAAATATCTTCATTAGCATGGACATCAACAGGAGAGTCAGATGTCTCCTCAGAGTGCAGGTTCTATTAAAGCTTCAAGGCTTAGACAACTGTTACATTTATCCTCAGATGTGACATTATGATCAATATAGTTCAAAGGCTCTATGCTACTGACACTGAAGAAGAAGTAAAGGCGATATACGTTGCTATAGCGATCAAGTTGCAACATTTGCTGTTCATAATTCACAGCCATCACTGTTGTGTTGTATTTCCCAAACTTCTATAGCCTTGGTTGTTCCAATGTCTGAATTTGTCACTTATCTCACTCCGAGAGTGAGTCAGGGGCTCATATCCTGAAGACCCACTGTAAAACCACGAGACAGTGAACAACATCCACCTGTGATAGAAAATAGCTTGAGTTTGATTCAATGTGTATGAACACTTGTGCAGGAAGCAGGCGTTGAAAAGGAGCTGGTCAACCTGCTGTACAAACTGTCAGCTCAGCATTACCTGCCCATCGTTGCTCACCAAAGGTTGACGGCCGAGGTCCTTCGTCACATGAGCCTGTCTGACCTTAAGAAGGTGTGTGTGTGAAAGACCATGTGATTTGTCGTCACCACAAAAATCACATACATACATTCATGTTTCTCTTTTTTTCAGATTGGTATCGATGGACTGGGAATCCAGAAGGCTCTCCTCAGCTGGGCCCAGAGTTTCCAACAAGAGGGTGAAAATTAAATATATAAATGATCCGTAACCCTTAATGAGCAGACACCACTGCGAGCGATAGGAAATAGATTTTTATCAAACATGCCTTAAAAATGTTCTGTGGTGGCTCTTTTAGCTTTAGCTTTTTTTAGCTTCTTACGGTACTCTCCACTTACATTAGAAACTGTAGCTGCAGCTTTATAGTACCAGATTTTGAGAGGTGCATCACACCTGAGTTGATCGATTTAGTCACAAGACAGCTGACTTGTCAAACTATGTTAACTTGAATGGTTGGAACAAAAACCTGCATCTACAGCGGCTCTTTCTGGAACAGGTCGGCCATACCCGCTCTGTTTGACCAATAATAATTTCCTTCTAGGAGGTTCTCAGGCCTCTCCTCAGAAGCAAGTGGAGGAGGAAGCCATGCCCTCAGCTCCACCCGAGCCTTCCCCTCCCTCTGTGTCCTCCATGTCCGCTGCCTATTACCCTAGTCCACCCGCCACCCCTGGGACACCCGTCACCCCTGCAGCGTCCAGCCCTGTGGAGGCACCCGGCAGTTCAGAGTGCGTGGTCTGCATGGAGGGTCAGGTAAGAACTATTGAAAGCATAGCACCTAGTAACTAGTTAGTGAGTATAAATGAAGTGTGGAGGCTTTGTTAATGTTGCACCCTGGTGACACTGATGTGTTTGTGCCTCCAGTCTCAGGTAATTTTCCTGCCCTGTGGTCACGTGTGTTGCTGTACGGTGTGTAACGAGGCCCTGCAGAACTGCCCCATGTGTCGGGCCAACATCTCTCAGCGTGTTCTCCTCTACCGCAGCTAGTAGCTGCTCCTACTCTGCACCTGCTGTGACCGTAGACTGCACTTGAGGCAAATGTAGTCTTTTGGTTTCTGCTTGTGGATGTTTAGAGGTGAAAAGTCTCCTTGGATTATATTCCAAAATCTTTAAAACCTCCATATTTTAGAGAATTTTAAAATAGTTTTATTTAACTGAATTTTATTTTTTTTCCTCTAGTGCAGGTATCAGGGACTTATAAATACTTCCTGTCAGAAAGCAAGACATATGTGTAACATGATATAAGGTTGGAGCAGTGGTGGGCTAGAAGTTAAGGAATTGGCTGGGTTCTGGGTCTGTTAAATACAGGGGTCACATTTGGTTGTGTGCAGTGGTGTGGATCACTATGTCACAATGAAAAGGAGTTTGCCTTCCTTCCGTTCCTTCCCTGTCTGTGTGTTGGACAAAATTGGAATCAATTTAGAAGTGAAAAAAAAAAAGTGGGCAGGATAATTAAGTATCTAGAAATGTATTAAATATAAAGGAGAATTTTTATTGTACAAAATTGGCTTTGCACAAACATTATAAAACATAAAACATTCCCTCATAATGAAAATAAATAATATACACCTGTATATTATACACATATATATTAAAGGGCACAGTGTCTGACCACACGTACAAATTTCATAACACATTTTTAACTTATATTTCACTTAAAAACTGCAAATCTGAGAAAAAAATTAAATGCTTTCTCAGTTAGAAAGTATTTATGTGGGTGTCATTCCCACCAAGGTAAAGAAAACAAAATACAACATTGTACAGTTGGCTGAATAATGTGATAATAGTGTAATAACAGTACACTATGAAAAAGTAACATTCCGCTTTTGTTCATACTTTTTCATTTCGGGGGATTATTAGAATGAAAGTATTTGCTAGATACACACACACTCTGACACTCCTTACACCCTTCAATCAAATAACATATCTGGCAACCACTGTTTTATTGGATGCAACTAGCCTGGAGCTGTCTAGATACTCTGAACATGTACTTAATAGTAAACATTTACAAATGGAGATATTACAGTAAGACAGTGTTTCCCTGCACGAAAATGACGCAGGATAATCCTACAGTGCAAGATCAATCCACCTTCTCAGGGCATAACATGGGCCTGCTCAGTTGAATGTAACACTGATAGGCCTGTAGGAATTGAAGAAAGACACTTGAAGATCTACTTCAACAGCTCTGAGTCTCTTTTTTCAATTTTACAGCCACTTTCTTCCATATCGTGGATCATGTTTGTCTGCCTTTCACTGTTAGATAAACAAGAGCATATCTATTATGGATAAATAACAGGCTTCAGACCAAGAAAATCCATTTGGAACATTTTTAATGGCACAGCCACTGATGCCTCATGACAGAGGTTGGGAGTCACTGCAGTAAATGACAATAATATCTGCAATATCTAATATTTATTCTAGAATCCATGTTAAGGGAGTGTGTACATAACATTTTAATTTCGAGATTTTAGTTTTTTATGATGTCAGAAAAAAGGAGTACTAATGGTCAAGCCTCAAAGGTCAAAGTCTTGGCAAACGACTGCATCTGGCTCCATGTACGGTCCATGGCTACAGAACACTGTGTTTATGCATGTTTATA
Source organism: Paraplagusia blochii (assembly GCA_016785265.1). NCBI lineage: Eukaryota > Metazoa > Chordata > Actinopteri > Pleuronectiformes > Cynoglossidae > Paraplagusia > Paraplagusia blochii. Next base: position 143,480 of record JAFBJS010007433.1, on the reverse strand, counting down.
AAGATGCTGTGATTGAACTTTATTAAGTATAGAAAGAGTTTTAGAATCAACCGACTGTCCTTCATTTCCTTTAATCTACACTTTTGTGTATTCTAAGAAACACTAATTTTAAATGTTTGGTCATGTCGCCAGCTAAGCATTTCTCTGACTTTTTTATGGTGTATATTTATCTAACCTGTGCCTTCTACAACCTATATAAATAAATACTGTTCACAATGGCTGCCTGCATATTTCCTATGCTGGAAAACTGTAAACATTTTACAATTTAGTGTAATTTACTAAATTGTAAAATTACCTTTTCTTCTGCTCTGTAGCTTGAGGAATCTTTCGCATGATTGTTAATGGATTTTTCAAGGTTGCACCAACTGTTCTCTGTAAAAAACAAAAAAAACAATTATTTTGTTGCATAAAGCTTTAAAATTTAGACATATCTGTGAATAAAGATTTTATTTGCAAACGCCATTCTGTCCACAATGAGTGATCAAATTTCATACAATTACAGGAACATCGTTTAATTTTAAGATTTTTTTTCACATTTCAGACACACTGACAACAATGATGATCCAAATTCTTCCTCAAAATTTTACTTAACTTTATATAAACACTGCAATTGTTGCAAAATATCGAATCTCTTTTAAAAAATGGAAATAACTATTTTATGACATGTATTCTAATGATGCCACAAAAACAAATAATATTTGCACCTTTCTACCTTTAAGAAAATAGTGAAGCGAAAGTGTGGCGAAATTCAGGGGGAAGTTTCGCAGACGAAGGAACACTTTGACACACAAATGAAAGATTGTCAAAAAACAAATATGATTTCGTCCACTAATATGAACCACTGGCTGTGTAATTCTCCACTACTGCCAGGAGTGGCGATAGTGTTCTTCACTTTCACCAGTTGTCAACGACAAAGAAGAAGCGGCTGACGTCACATCGTTCTGCAGTGTGATTGGTTGTTTCTGTGAGAGGCGGCGCCAGACTTCAGCTGCAGCAGTACACAGAGGAGCGGCAGCGGCGGCCGACTGTGCTGTGACGGAGCGTTATTGTTTTTTTACATGAACTAAACACTACACGCAGTCGAGCACCCGCACGGATCAACAGAAACGCATCTGAAAAAAACAGGCTGTTATGGAGTCCTACGACATCTTAGCTAATCAGCCGGTAGTGATTGATAATGTAAGTATGATGTCATTCATCCACACCCTAACGGAGGCCGCGGACTGTTAGCTGTCGTTAGCCGTCTTAGCTATTGTGCTGTAGCTAAAACACCGGTGACGCCTGTCACCCTCAGAAAACCTCCCAGCAGCACAGTATAATGTAATAATATCTAAATGTCTATAATGATATAGAGGTATATAAGCTCCACGTGTGTATTGGCAGCCCAGACCTTTGTTATTGTTAAGGAAAATGCCTTTATTTTGCCAGTTTGTACCTTCACTCTAATAGTGCTGGGGCAGCTCTGAGATTCAGACTGGACTTCAGGACAACATGCTCATCCTGGAGCACTGAACATTTCCAGACAAAACACCTTCGGTTTTAGTAATAACTGTCATATTAGTACAGAATCACTTTATACTTTCAACCAGTGTGCATCTGTTCATGGTTGAATGTTGTTTTGGAGTGATAATTCTCACAAAATACTTAATTTTTCTCTCGGGGAAAACACGATATATTCGGAAGAACTAATGTACAGTCTTGACTTGACTCGTACTTTACCTTTAGGTATCGAACTAGACCCAAAATACAGAAGTAGTAAAGCCTCACAAAAACATCGTTTAATGTACACGCCACACACTAAGTACTTATTCAATAAATATGATATTATCAGTTGTTTGTGAATAAATAACACGGCAGTCAGCTGTCTGCCCTGTCCCAAGTCTATGTGATTTCCTTTGTAAATCATTTTAACCCTACAATACTATTTTTCTTATCACATGTATAAGGAATAATATAACTTAATATATAATATAGTAACTCACACCAAAAATAATGTAAGATTTTAAGCTCGGACAAGAAAGATTGTTGTCTCTGAGTACAATTTATTATCTTTTTTTTTAAGTTGACATGGGCAAAACTAGTTTTATCAGTGTAGTCTTCTTCAGGAATCTGTCGGTCATTATACTGTGGGTATTGATATTAAAAACAAGGGCTGCAGTTGGAAACATTGCAGCCGTTAAGTCTATATTTTCTTTCTAAAAATGTATTACAAACAGAATAATTATATACATTTGAGACAAACCTTTGAATTAATCAGAGGAAGTGTTTCCAAATTAGTTGTTATGATCCTTTCCCCCTCAGTTCACTAGATGTCATTTTCTGAGAAGACAAATTAATGTTAATGTTCTTTATATTGAACGTAGGAAATTGACTTGGTATAATTCAAATTTGAATTACAAAAACATGAAAATTAAAAAAAAAACACAACAACCTTATAAATGCATTTTTTATGTTGCTATTTAAAATAATCTTTTATCTGAGGAATGTCCAAATGCCACAGAGAGTGATTTCAGGTGTGTCTGTTTTTTTCCGCACATATAAAGAGAAAAAAGTGCAGTTTAAAAAAAATTTTAGGGAAAACCCGACTAAGTCTAGTTAAAAACGGGCAGCTTCCGAACATAGACTGTATCCACTTGACTTGAGGATCCTTTTAAGTTGTTGTTACTAAATCAGGGCTGTTGTTTTGTTGTTGAATGCAAGGTTTTGTTGTTACTGCTATTAGTTTTACCTCATCATATAAATGTTTTAAAGTTGCTAAGGAAAAAGATCAAATATTTAAAGGTTCAATTAGTGTCACCTACCATAATGTTTGGTGAAAAGTTACAATTAAGAAACAATTCACTAGTTAAACTTCTTCCTGTTCTCCAACACTGCTGACATGATGCAAAGGAGAAAACAGCTGTTATAATTGAACACATGTGAAATCGAAGGTATGCTGCAGAAGACTATTGCGTTCTGTCTGTGCTTCACAGTGAAGCAGCTCAGAATATGTGAAGTATATGAATGAGCTGTGTGGAGTGTGACTGCTGTTGCCTCCAGCTTTGTCTCATGATCTCCCCCTGTTAAAGCTGCTACAGTTCTCCCATCATCCAGACTCATTTCTCTTGTTTTTTCTTTTCCTTCTTTCTCCAGGGCTCAGGCGTCATTAAGGCTGGGTTTGCTGGTGACCAGATACCAAAATACTGTTTTCCTAACTAGTAAGTAGCAACTTGAGCTGTGTATGTGGTTGTCTGCACTTTTGTTTGCAGTATACTGGCTTTTTATATGTGGTCAATTGAGTCAAATAGTTTTAAACCTTATGTTCTAAATTGATTAAAACAGTGCTTTCTTGCCTTTTCAAAAATGGGCGATTGAGAGTAAAATAGAACAAAATGGGAAAAAAAACAATTGAACAAACTCAATTTTTTGTCAAACTCAATTTAACAGGGGGCCAGATTTAAAATACTGTCATAAAGTCATAGGCCAAACTCAATATATATTGAAAAATTAACTTAAATTAAAAATGTGCATGTTTTCCTTTCTCTCCAGATATGAAATATTGTTTTTGCGTGTAATGTTATCAACACATGAGAAATTACATTAGAAATAATTCAAACATCAGTGGTATTTGTTTCTTATTCTGTGTCTTCATACTATTTTCAGATCATTTTTAATACGCATCTTTCTTTACAGAAGAAAATACATATGCTATATTAAACAAACAAGCATTACTAATATAACAAATTTTGACAGTATATAAGGTCTACATACTGCTGGGCCAACTCAAGTACACATCTGATTGTTATCTGGCGGGCCAGATATAATTACACTGTGGGCCAGATTTGGCCCCCTTGCCCGAGTTTGACACTTGAATGAAATAAAATGTAACACAGCAGCAAAGCTTCTATTGTCAATGCAAAATACTGAAGTTGGTATCGAAATCAGAGAGAGTGTCGTGGGACGAAGTAGATCCTCCTCTGTAAGTCACTTTGGACAAAAGTGTCTGCTAAAGGGATATAAGTCAATTCTATAAATTATTGTCCTCAGATCTGTTACATTTGTGTTTTCTCTTCCTTAGCTGAAGTTCATGTTTGTGTCAAATCAGATAAGTATTTCTTATTGTCCAATCCCCATGTATTTTTGTCCATTAGTGTGGGACGCCCCAAACATGTGCGTGTTATGGCAGGAGCCCTGGAGGGAGACCTGTTTATAGGGCCCAAGGCAGAGGTGACAAACACACACTCACATTTACACATCTTTTTTTTTTATTATGCCTCACTGGTCTGCAAAAAATTGTCCAATGTAAATATTTATTCTGCATAGGATTGACTCAACCTTCATGGGCGTGAAATGAATACATTTGATTCAGAATGATTGTAATGTTTTCTGCAGAATACAATTACATTGACTATTATCTCAGGTGAGTTAATTGGTAAATATCTTGTCTCTCACCATGTGTGCCCTTCCAGGAACACAGAGGTCTGTTGTCTGTACGATATCCTATGGAACACGGAATCGTGAACGACTGGAATGACATGGAGAGGATCTGGCAGTATGTTTACTCCAAGGAGCAGCTGCAGACTTTCTCTGAAGAGGTGAGCTCCTCCTCTTTGTCGTGCCTGTCATCTAACTACCCAGGGTCTTATTCTCATCCTGTGTCCTTGGTGTCCTTTGCAGCATCCTGTGCTGCTGACAGAAGCTCCGCTCAATCCTAGCAAGAACAGGGAGAAGGCTGCAGAGATTTTCTTCGAAACCTTCAACGTTCCTGCGCTCTTCATCTCAATGCAGGCTGTGCTGAGCTTGTAAGAAATCTCCATCATCTGTCAAACTTTCAGCTTGTACAACACAGTAGACCCTTGTTCCTCAACCCTTAGGCTGCGGACCGAATCTGGTCTGTAGATAAATTGGTACTGGGCCACACTGAAAGACTGCATAACTATGTCTGTCAGTGGTCCTAAAACTGGGCCGGTGACCGGTACAGGTTCGTGGTTGAATTGGTGCCGGGTGGCAGAGAAATAATGTTTCCTTTTGGCCCCATCGGATTATTACTCACACTCGATCCAATACCCATATTAACAAAAGAACAGAACACTAGAATGGCTAGGATTACATCATCAATAATGCAACTATGTTTGATTAGGAAATATTTTCTCAGTGAAGACAACAACAGTAAACTCAAAATGACACAGAGTCATTGATACAAGATTTTAACTTTTTATGCAGGTCTGTTAATTTGGATAGGAAGATTCTATAGAAAATATTTCAGAACACTGGAAAATTTTAAGAAGTATTTATCTGCTCCAACTTAACAGCTGGTCTGTGAAAATAGTAGAGACAATTAACCTATCTGTGAATAGGTGTGTCCTTCAAGGTCCTGAATTTAGACAGAGGACATGGTCAGGAGCAGGTAGATGGAACATTTCTATAAAGAAAGAAAAGTGACGTAAAAGTCATGCTTAAAGGTTAAAGTGATGAGCAATAATGCCTTTCGCCTTTTCTACTCCATCTATTGTGGAAATTCTGGAACCGTAGGGAAAAGGCGTTAGCATAAAACATTTGGAGGTATTGAAATGCAACACATACCCTCAGACATTGTTATTGGTAAACACTGTACCACCCGGTGGGGTCGAGACACTGGATGTTTGATCAGGTCCCTGTTACAGGTACGCCACGGGCCGCACCACTGGAGTTGTTTTGGATTCAGGGGATGGTGTAACCCATGTCGTGCCCATCTACGAAGGCTTTGCCATCCCACACTCCATCATGCGTGTGGACATCGCTGGCAGAGACGTGTCTCGGTACCTGCGGCTCCTGCTGCGCAAGGAGGGCTACAACTTCAACACCTCTGCAGAGTTTGAGGTCGTCCGCACCATCAAAGAGGTAAAGAGGGAGGACGTGGACATGGTTTAAACTCACAGGTAAAATCCTTTCTGCTGTTGTTTTAAAATAATTTGTTTTTAACTTTCCAGAGAGCCTGTTATCTTTCCCTCAACCCTCAAAAAGATGAAACCTTAGAAACAGAGAAGGCTCAGTATGTTCTCCCTGATGGAAGCACTTTAAATGTGAGTCTTTTAAAAAGATATCTGTGAGAAATATTTGTTTGTGTAAGGCAGGGTTATAATAGTTTTGGATTTTTCAGTGTAGTTTCGTTTTAGTTAGTTTTGCCTTTTAGCACATTAGTTTTAGTTAGTTTTAGTTATTCGTAAACGCAACTAATTTAGTCTTAGTTAGTTTTAGTTTTCTCCAAAATGTTTAGTTTACTTTAGTTTTAATTAGTTTTAGTTTTCGTTTTAGTTTTTGCGAGGTTTGAACCAAGACGAAAACGAAGGGTAGTTAATTTCTTATTTCAATTAGTTTCAGTTAGTTTTGTTAGGACACATTTTTGTTTTAGTTAGTTATAGTTTTTTTTTATTTAATGATCGTTTTAGTTAGTTTCAGTTAACAAAGAGTTTTTTTCAGTGATCGTTTTCGTTTTTTCGTTAGTTTTCGATAACGATGATAACCCTGGTGTAAGGATGTCAACACTGATAACATCCAAATTTTTTTCAGATTGGCCCAGCGAGGTTCCGCGCCCCAGAGCTTCTTTTCAGACCTGACCTGATTGGTGATGAAAGCTCGGGCATACATGAGGTCCTGGCCTACGCCATCCAGAAGTCTGACATGGACCTACGTCGGACACTTTTTTCAACTATAGTGTTGTGTGGAGGCTCAACACTGATCAAAGGTCAGGAAGCACCTTTCTCTAATTCTAGTCTTTGTAAACCACTGAGTGCAGGAAGACTTAACACGAGACTAATAACTTTTTTTTGTTTGTCTACACAAATATTATACTTGTAGGATTTGGGGAGAGACTATTAACTGAAGTGAAGAAGCTTGCACCAAAGGATGTGAAGATCAAGGTGAGTGCAAGTCTTCTGTCCCAACTGGCCAATATTCTGTGGTGTTCGTCTGTAGTCACTAAAAATGGTGGCTTTGTGTGACCTGTGTCCTGTCTTCTCGTGCAGATCTCAGCTCCTCAAGAGAGACTTTACTCCACATGGATTGGGTAAAAATGAGTTCTTGTTCTTCTCCTCTAAATGAATGAAGCATGAACCACTTGTTTAACACTGGAGATTGTTTTTATCAGTTATATTGAGGGGGTGAGGCAGCACAGAGTAAAACTAAAGTTTTTGTTTATATCTCATTGTCTTAGACATTTCTCTACTAAACATTACGTTTAATATAAAGATAACTACCACATGATAACGAGTGACCATTTGGCCTAAATTCTTCCTAGAATTGGACAGAGGTGTGGGATCAGGAGTAGGAAGATGGGGGCAATCCATGATAAACCAAGATAAATGGCATCAATTAAATCTATTAATAAATCTATTAATCATCTATTAATTTATAAAATGCTTCTAGCCTTTTCTGCACCACCTATTGGGGAAGTACAGGTTAAAAGGCAGAAGTATTAAAAGTAATACTACATTTATAACATAATTTGGTGCAGTGAGAGCAGGCAACAGCTAGAAGAGAACCTAGAGAGGTGGAGGTTTGCACTGGAGAGAAGAGGAATGAAGGTCAGTCGTAGCAAGACCGAGTACTTGTGTGTGAATGAAAAGGAGAAGAGTGGAATGGTGAGGTTACAAGGAGCAGAGGTAGAGAAGATGGAGGAGTTCAAATACTTGGGCTCAACTGTTCAGAGCAGTGGAGACTGTGGAAGAGAGGTGAAGAATAGAGTACAGGCAGGATGGAACAACTGGAGAAAGGTCTCTTGAGTGATCTGTGATAGAAGAGAGTCAGCTAAGGTGAAGGGAAAGGTTTACGGGACAGTTGTGAGACCAGCCATGATGTATGGACTAGAGACATTAGGAATAGGTAGAAGACAAGAGGGAGCTGAGATTCTCTTTGGGGGTGACAAAGATGGACACCCCCATCTTGGGGGATGAGATGGTTTGGACATGTTCAGAGGAGGGACAGTGATTATATTGGGAGAAGAGTGCTAGACATGGAGCTACCAGATAAGAGACGAAGAGGAAGGCCAAAGAGGAGATTTATGGATGCAGTGAGGGAGGACATGGAGGTGGTTGGAGTTGGAGTTGAGGATGCGCAGGACAGGGTGAGATTATTATTATTAAATTATTGACTTGCTGTGGCAACCCCTGAAAAGTGGGATAAGCCGAAAGGAAAAGAAGAAGGTTACGTGGGCCAGGCTTAAAAAAAACAAACATACCACCTCTGGTCCCAGGGACGTAGTCTACCCATGTCTGGTCCGAAGCCCAGTCTGCTGACAGCCTTGTTGTGTTGGATGTTGTCCTGACTGTTTCCTCTCCTAACAGTGGCTCCATCCTGGCCTCACTTGACACCTTCAAAAAGATGTGGGTGTCAAAGCGGGAATATGAAGAAGACAGAGCACGTGCCATCCACCGGAAGACCTTCTAGTCTGGGACAGCCTTTCTGCAAACCCCCCTGAAGACTGCCCTCAACACCCGTCTCCCTCCCATCTCCATCATACTGTCGGGGACTGCTGCACTCCTGCACCTGCCATCTCATTCTAACCACTCTCCGCCTCCTGTGTTGTCACCATTCTGCCTCACCTCACCACAAACCCTAATCCCTGATAACACCTCTGTTTCTGTTTCCTCCCCCTTTTCATTTTTTTGTTCCTTTCCTCCTGCTGTCCGGTGATAGTGAAGGCACCCATCACCTCACCTATCTCCCCCCAGCTTCACCACCTTACACTGCAGGGGGGGGCATCAGGGTACATTTGAGGGCAACAGTTAGCACTGTGGACTCCTTTGTTCAGTCCACGGTCAAGTATTGGTGTTGCTCTCTCACCCACAGTGCCCTGTGAGGTGTACAATATCATAAATTGTCAATAAACGTGAATGTTTTTTTTTTTATTTGCTACTGTTTAAAATGTCCATTCCAAAAGCAAACTTTTAGATTTTTATTTTACGTCAATTTTGTAGGACTTTTCTTTATTTAGTCTGACGTGGGTGAGTTCCTGCAGCGCAGTGTAAGGGTCTGGATGACTATAGCAGCATACAGTGCTAGTGGCGTAAAAGACAACAACTGTAATATATTCATATTGGCCTTATCTGCTCAGTTACTTAACGTTATGCGGTTTATTTATCAACATTGGAACTTTTGCATAGATTAGCTTCTTATGTCATCATGTCATTGTTGATCATTGTAAGTAGAGGACAGATCAGCCCAGTCATTTCAATTTCTCCTGTATCGTCCGACTGACACAGGTCTTTGTGGTTATGTCCAGTTTGGCTCTGGGTTCTTTCGAAACTCACATGAGTGGATTTTTTTCTAGCCTCAACTCTGCTGCTTGATATTTCTACTTGCCCCAAAAACAATTCTATAAAATTCTAAGATTTCACTTTGATTTGCTGGCAGTCAGAAACGTGATGATCAATGGGATCTTTAAATGCCCTGACCAAGATGGTGACACTACTTTATATAACTGTAAGGCAGTTAGCAAGCTTAATGATAGTGTGGAAATTTTGGAGCTAAAGCATTGGGAAAGGCAGGGCTTCACTTTGTGACCGCAAGAGACCTACCCGAGCATTGAGACAAAAGCATTCAATTATACTCATATGCAGATGGGACTTTGACGCTTGTTTACAAGGTGTTAAATTAAATCTGATATATTTACAGATAAAGTTTATTTAGTTGAAAAGTCAAATTGGACTTTCTTGAAGAAGTGACAGCTTTACGCATCTTTGGTGGTGACTCTTCCAGATTCCTTACTCAAAGCACCAGGCATCATTGTCTTAAGTGAAAACTCAAGGACTATCAACCTCGAGTCCTCATATTTGTCCTTCGCTCCTCTCTGTCTCTCTCCATGTCCATGTCCGTGTACTATGTTCAGCTCTTATGATTTCCCTGCTCCTCAGTGGCAGTGAAGGGGTCATGTCCACACCTCATGTCAACTGTGTCCACGCTGCAGCGTCATGGAAGCTTTGGGAGAAAACAAAGAGAATAAATCGGTAAAGTCTCATCAGCCTTGTGTACAGTGACGTGCTGTTCGACAACCACAACAGATTGGTCAACAGACAACCAATGTACAAAACTGTTTATTCCAGTGTTTGCTTTTACTTTTTCGTAAATTCGATATAATAAATAAGTTAATGGCTGCTGACCAGGTGTTTGGGCCTTGATTTGCTGTGTTGTTGGGTGAAAATATAGTTGTTACTTATTCTTAATGCTGCTAATATACACAGGGTGCTGAGTCAAGTAAGTAGCTCGTAAGTTTATTTTAGCAAGGAATTTTCTGTATTTCCTCAGCAACAACTCTGACAAACTGCCATGTTTGAGCAAAAGAAGGAAAATTCCATAATAATAGAACTTATTCTGCTGTAGAGACTTATTGCAAATATAAATTAAAGAAATATTGAAATTGAGAGCATACCATGGTAATCACAGGTCTGGTCATTTAAAGGTTATCACTGGGCCAAATTGAGAATAATAAAGGCATTGAGTTAGACAGTATAACATATGTGATATGTTAATTTAGAGAGTAAAATATCCAGTTTATGTTTATTTATATTAAGTAAATATATTTAGAGATTTTAATCTAGGTAGATTACTTCAGCCTGGTCACTTGAAAAGTAGCTCACAAAACAAAAAGGTGTGTCCTTTAATCTAATGGTTTCCAGAGTGAATCACAAATATATTCGTTGACGATTTCTAATTTTACTAGGAGGAAAATTTATCAAAGACAATGTTTTTTCCCTGTGTTTTTCTATGCATTTTCCTATGCAGACTTTATCGTTCTTATTTCCATCCATCCATCCATCTTCATCCGCTTATCCGGATCCAGGTCGCGGGGGATACATTCGGAGGAGGGAAACCCAAACTTCCCTCTCCCTAGACACTATCTCCAGCTCATCTGGGTGGATCCCAAGGCGTTCCCAGGCCAGGCGGGCAACATAGTCGCTCCAGGTCCTAGGTCTTCCTCTGGGTCTCCTCCCAGTGGGACATGACCCAAACACCTCCGGCGATGAGACGTGTCAGCCAAGACAGTCCCACAACATCCAGAGACTTCAGGTACTCAAGCCAGATCTCATCCACCCCCGGTGCCTTGCCACCTAGCAGCTTTTTTACCCGCGTCAGTGACTTCAGCACAGAAAGGCCTCCCTCACACGTTCCCAACAAACCCTCACGATACGCTTGGGTCTGCCGGGTCTGTCCAGTTTTGTTCCCGGAGGTCAGATGACACGACTACAAAGTCGATCATTGACCTCCATCCTAGGGTGTACTGGTACAAATTGCACTTATGTGCACCCTCATGCATGGTGTTTGTTATGGAGCACTTTTCAGTACTCCTCCGAGTGCCTGCAAGAAGGTCGGGTACTCTACACTGCCGTTTGCGAGGTGACATTCCATGTCCCCATAGCCAGAGTGGTTGTCCGGGGATTGGCCCACCGGTGTCCTCGCCCGCGACTTCCGCCCAAATCACACGGCACCGGCCCCTTGTGGGCCTTCCTGCGGGTGTTGAGTCCACATGAAGGTGGAGGTGGGTCGACGTCTTTTCTTCGGGCTTCGCCAGGCGACCAGGCGCTCGCCTATGAGCCCCAACCTCGGGCCTGGCTCCAGAGTGGGGCCCTGGTAACGCCAATCCGGGCAACGTACACTGCCTCCTTAGTCTTCTTTCCATAAAGAATCATTTGAACCGCCCTTTGTCTGATCCATCAACTATGACCTGTTTGCCTTGGGAGACCCTACCAGGGGCATTAAGCCCCAGACAACATAGACCCTAGGTTCATCTGGATGATCAAACCCCTCCACCACGTTAAGGTGTCAGCTCAGGGAGAGTGGTGTTATTTCCGTAAGTCGTAATTCAAACTTGCATTTTACAAACAAATTATTTAACATTCAATATTTACAGTGGTAGTGCATTAGACTAACATCCCTAAGGTAGACAAGAACGTTAGGGACATAGTAAGGTTGTTCTTACTAAACTCAAAGTAGTAATTATTTGAAAGCACATATGAAATAATTATAATTATTACAAAAGGGAGAAAATAAGAAATTGGTGGAATGGTTGAAATACTGTGATGAATTCGGTCCAACTTAAAGATAACCAATTCAAACTTAAAATCTTCTTAACTTAAATGATATTTTGAGCCACCCGCAGGGATACGTTTTCAGCATGTATAATTCATGTTTTATGCTTTTAACAAGACGTGTCCTGCTCTAAATAGTCCTTCAAAAGGCATTTGTAATTTTTCTTTTCTTTTTCTAGTTCATGTTTTCTAACGTTTATGTATCGCAGTAACATGGACACAATGGTTCTCTATCCTCAATAACCTGTTGTATCCGTGATTCTCAACCACTTTGTCACAGCACAGTTCTGAAAGATAATTACACTTCAGGAAATGTTGATCTTTGCTGGTCCACTAGATGGAAGCAGATCGCTCATATATCCGTCTGGACTTTGCTTTCATTCCTTACCTTTCTAACTTGAGAATGCTAATAGACAGCTGGTCATTTGAAATGAACCTTTTTAAACATTTCCCTTTGGATCTTTTTAATAAAATGAGATTTTTACATAATGACAATGAATCAATCTCTGCCATGATTTCACATTTAAAAATTTGACGGAAAAAAAAAAATAAAGGTAGATTGGACCATATATGTCGAACCAGCCTCAATACAAAAACAAATTACACCTTTCTTCAGAGCGGTGTGAATAACAGTCATCGTCCAACAAACTGGAAGACCCATGGACACGGAACTGTCCATCACAAGGCCATCGACATTGATTGGAAAATTCAGATATTCCAAATGTTGTAATATCAGCACTACTATTTGTGTCCACTCTCAATGGCCATGAAATACATATGGAGGGCTGCTTTATAAAACCGTCTTAACTTTTCCCCAATCTTCTTCCACTAAAACACTCGATCAAATTCAGTCTGATTGGTCGTCGCTGCGTTCCTGTTTTGATTGGGCTGCTGCTGAGGCATGTGACCTCTCCGTCTGGGTGGTGCCAGATATTCAAACATAGAGGTATTGTGTGTTGACAGCATGTTCTTTAAGTCCGAGGGCATGGGGTCAGACCAGAAAAAGTCGTGGTTGAGGGCGTCGTCACTGTCTGTACGCTGAGCTGGGTCCAGTACCAGGAGCTTGTCAATCAGGTCCAGAGCATAGGGGTCTTTGACGTAGGCTTTGAGTCGGTCCTTTACCTTCCTCTTCTGGCCTTTGGGCAGCTCCATTTTCTGGTACAGCTCATATTTCTTATCCACTCCAGGCCACACCTAATGAAAAACAGTGGATTCAGTTTCTTCCATTTATCTTATTTCTTCCATAATGCTGCTGGTCAACATGACAAAGCAGCTCTAATATTTTGCATCTAACTTTGACTGTTCCTTCTTCTGATTGGAGCTCACCTCAGCTGTAATAGAACCGCACAGTTGGCTGATGAGAGTTAGCTGGTGCTGTTCTGTGTTTCCCTGCATGATTGGACTCCTTGTCCACATCTCTGCCATGATGCAGCCCGCCCCCCAGAGATCAATGGGAGGGCCGTAGTCTCGCTCACCTACCCACACACAAAAAAGACATAACCCAACAAGGTTAGTGAGAATTAACTTAACAAATATATATAGTTGATAACAACTAATATTACATGAAAACAGCATGAGTAAACCATAACAGTTTTTCTCTGTAGCCCTCTGCTCACAGATATGTGATTACCTACTACAGTCTACTGTCTCATTGTCCTCATGGGTAGTCAAGAACAAAAACAGGAGAAAGACTTGCTATGAGATTTATTAAATTCTCACCAAGTTACTTTTTGTTGTGATCTATTTAACTAGTCCCAAAAAACAGACATTTGCTGGATTGTGCCATGTTTTAGGCCAACAATTATATGAACCAAAAACAAAAAAAAAACCAATAAAGTGTACTTTTAATGTACCCTCCATTAGTAACTGCAAATGTACAAAAAGGTCTAAGTCGAAAGTCTCCTACCCAGCAGTAGCTCTGGAGGTCGGTACCACAGCGTGACGACACGGTTCGTGTAGCGGTTCCCCTGGCTGTTTTTAGCCAGACTGAAAGCTCGAGCCAGCCCAAAGTCAGCAAGCTTCAGAACACCATCTCTGGTAATGAGCACATTGGCTGCTTTCATGTCTCTGTGAAGAATCTGTTGCAGGAGAAAGTTGTCACAACATGAAATGCTGTGTACAACCTTGATATTTTAATTTCTCTATTACTAAGGTTTTCACGCTATGGTATGTGTGTGTCAATGGTGATACGTAGGTTCTGCTAAGTGGTTGTTGGTGTTTTATTAGAGGAGAAGATGACAAGAACATCATCACAACATTGTATATTGATACATACTATTATACATACAGTTTAGGTTGATAGAAAGAAAGAAAATAGAATTTTTTTTTTTTGTCATTGTGATTCTCACATAATTTGGCCTCTGCATTTAACCTATCATCAAAGTGAGCAGTGGGCAGCTAATGAGTGCCCGGGGAGCAGTGTGTAGGGACGATACCATGCTCAGGGCATCGCAATTGTAACTTGGCGGTAGTGGGATTCCAACCAGGGAACTTGCTGACCCTAGTCCAATTCCTAAACCACTAGGCCACTGCCCTGTACAACAGAAGCCACCTATGAGCAGTGCTGTAGCGTTTTAGAAAATATCTGGTATATTATGGAAATAGCTCCCTCTGCTGTCAGTGTCAAAACTGAACCCCAACACCTTAACATTATCATCCAATGATAATAAAACCTCACCTTATTTCTGTGGATGTAGTAAAGCCCATTGAGCAGCATCTGCATGACTTTCTTGATCTCTGCCAGTGTGAACTTGACATTAGCATTACTCAGAAGCCCAGCCAGATCATGCTCACAGAAGTCAAACACCAGGTAGATGCTGCCTTTGTACCTGTTGAACTGGGTTGCTTCAAGATGGGAGACAAAATGACCAGACATTAAAAAAAAATCCACACAGACTAAAAAATATTAAAGACTTTAGAATAAAGAATAGGGTGATATTTGTTCCAACATTTTTTAAATTAACAGACTGCTACTTTTATAGAATTCTCTAATACATGCTAAAATGATTCACTTTATAGAATTTGGGTTTTTGTCAGTATCAAGATACTGCAACATCTCAACATATACACAGGATCTTTTATGAAAATGTTCAACACAAACCTTTGGTTCTGCAGATCTCAATCAAATTGACCACATTTTCATGTTTGAGCAGCTGCAGGATCTTGATTTCTCTTAATGCTGTGATGGGAAACTGAAAAATTAGAGACAGGGTGAGATATGGCATCCAACCTGAGACTAAATGACAGCTAAAACAAATTATTGTGATTACTCTTACCCCTTCCTTTTCATTTTCCATTAGGACTTTCTTCAGAGCGACCTTCTTCCCCGTCTGTCTATGCTTAGCTTTGAACACCTCACTGTTGAAATATAGCAAAAAGATATTACAGTTATATTTTTATGCCAACTCCCATGTAAAACGTTATGTTGGAATATAAACATTTAAAAAGGGGACTTATTATTATTATTATTATATTATTGATTCAAACCCATTTAGCAAGTTTTCAAAATGTGTGCGAGATATGCGTAAACCACGCAACAACAAAAAAATAAATTTCTCCTTAAAACATTTTTTCATAATTGAGTATATTTTTAATACCTTGGTGTGCACACAGAGGTGTGTCTTTACGGGTTGCTTTTATTAACCTGGCTGCTTGTTTTTCTCGCGAGATCTGTCAACACTAGGACTGTAGTAGAGTTAGAACCAATCTGACGCCATAGAGAAAGCAGGGACCAACCTACATGCTAGCTTTAATGTAAGAAACTGACTGTGTCCATCGTTCGAACTAACATTCCAATTTGGATTAAAGGCTCAGTCCCTGGGACCGAAAGTTCTCGTTTTTAATTGCAATTAAGACAGAACTCTAACAATGGGTTGTTCGGTTCTAATGTCGTCAGTGAAACATCAATTGTCCTCCGCTACGTGGCCCTGTGCTGAGACAGTTTATTTGTCAACACGTAAGTGCCACAGAGTTAGCAGTCACACAAGTCACGCTCACCCAAATGTGCCTTGTCCAATTTTGGCCATTTTCTCATATTTTGAAAATTCGTCACAGAAAGGGAATTCAACTCCGTCGTAGTATTTGGACATAATGGCGGCCTCCCGGTCCGGCCTGAGGTGGAAAGATTTAACAACACATTAGTCACCCTAGACCAAAAATTAGTTCACTTGAAGTAAATAATGGCAACGCAGTGTCACCATTGACTGTCAGAATAATCATAATTCCCATTTTCTTACTTTTCAGCCGCACTGGCGTTGGTTGTTCTCTCTCGCTGCATCTTGGTAAGATCACCAGTCTGAACAACACTGGTGGTGTGTTCAATTGCAACTCGGTCTGTACAGCACTTTATGCGGCATAAGAAACGTACCCTTTTTGTTATCAAAAAGGTGCTCGAACAAAATTAATAAAATATATCTATAACAGTGACATAAATGTTAATGCACAGAATATTGTAAAATCTAATTTAGTTATGTCTGTAATATTTGTGTAATAAATAGAATGATCTCTCGTGTATGTTGTCATTTTTCGGAATACGCAAAGATTTAAAAAACGGAAAAAAGTAATTTCCCCTCACATTCCCTAATTTATTATTTTCAAATGTGACGTATGATGTATCATTAGTGTAAATGTAGGTTTTTTTTACACTTTTCTGAATTAACGCGGCGTCTTTCCCGTAATTCCGGAGTAACCGAAGGCAGCCAAATTCGACCTCAGCATCGAGGGGAACAGGCAGCGACTCCTGGTGACTCGGAAGAAAACTACCCTTAAATGAGGTTCGTTGGGAGTAAATCACCAGAAACATTGTGATTTTTCTTTAAATAAAGTTTAAGTATGCTGACAGATATCTTTAAGATTTGCGTTGACATGTGTGGAGCAATATTCTCCTTAGAAATCTGATTATTATTCTGATTACCCGAACGCTTTTCCATTTTTCATTTCAATATTAACCGATACATGCCTGTCCCCAAAACTGAGGTAAATGTATCAGAACCCTTATATATGATGCCATATTTAGCAAAGGCCAGGTATTGTGTTATCAGATTTCAGATCAGGAAAAAACAGAGAGATCTTAACAAATATTAGATAATTATACCAATTATAAGACATGAAATATGTGTAAATGTATCGAATTCTGGCCATATGGGCTGATTTATAATTGGTAGGTGTAGCAATGTTAGAAAAAAGAGCGATAGGTAGGTAGGTAGGTGGATGGATGGATTGATAGATAGATAGATAGATAGATAGATAGATAGATAGATGAACAGTGAATGTTCGGGAATTAGTAGGTCAGTAGTTGGTGGACAGGTTAATGCTAGTAGCATTAGTAGGTGATAATTGAGAATGATGTTAAATAATTGCAAGGTCAATTTTTATTGTTATCAATTTTAACTATGCCAATATTTCTACTGTGTTAGGTTTGTATTATTATCTACCTATAATATATAAATCAATATATCTATCTATGGACATACATGTAGATATACACACACAGATATAAATACATACATAAAGTGAAATTTCATCCTCTCTTGGAAAAATCTCTACACAAACTCTCGTGTTCACAATTACTACATATAAAAGTGCAACAAACTCAGGTCGAAACTAAAATATAATTCCACCCAAGTTTTGATGGAGTTTGCCGGGCTGACCGTGGCCTTGGCGTGACGTCATTACGCGCGTGACGTTTCCCCTTCTCTTGGGGGAGGCAGGGCTTAGTGTGACAGCTCGACGCCCCATGATGGTCTACATGTCGCGCGTGATGAAACGTGGTTTCGCATTTTCCGGCCAGCTCCTCGGGCGGTATTGTGCTGGTGGAGTGGCGGGCTTTTCCTTCAGATACTACGGCACCAGGACGGCTCCGCAAACAACGGGCATGGAGTACCAGGTAATTACCCGGTAAAAAGTGTCTGTCGACCGGCGACTCTGACCAGCTGCTAACGTGGGAAGCTAGCGATTGAGAAACACCGGAGAAGTTTTTCACAACAGTGTGATTACGCTGAACAGTAGCTGTGGCCACTGCTGCTGCTGTCAGCACAGCTCACTCTTCACACGGTAGTTCATTGTTAGTGGACTGGTGGCTGGGACACAGCGCTGGGAAGAGTAGTATGGACCCGAGCTGTCTGCCGCTGAACGCTGCCTTATCTTAACACTGACTGGTCGAGAGCCAGACTGCAGTCTACTGACACGTGCTCGGTCATCTATCGGGGTGTCATTTTAATCTTTGCCCTTAATTACAACGGTCAAAGGTGTTCCCTCTCTGTAGAATTTGGTTAATAAAATAACAGCGGTCTGTTAATGGTAGTAAACTTTGTTATATAACTTATAGTTAAGATCACAGGGTTTCCAGATGAGTAGTGTATGTGTTACTTCTAAGTACTGTGTGTCGAAATCTTTGGTTCTACTTGTAAAACGTTAAAATAATTTATACTCTGAGACAGTTGTCGTTGACAGTATTGATAGTTGTCGATGATACTACGATGTTACGATGTTGTTAAGTAATGACCACAAAACATGGACCGCACTATGAATGACAAAACAGAAGAGAAGACAGATATGGCAGCTGACCAAAAGTAGCTGGTTACACATCAAGTGGTAATAAAAATGTTGTACAGTTCCAGAAAAATACATAACGTATGTATTTGAAACACAATATTTTCAGACACTTTTATTCAGTCCTAATGTTGTTTTAGGAGGGCTTAAAGGAAGAATGTGGTTTGTTTTTGTTACTTTGCACTAAAGCATCTCTGCTAAATTCAAAATAATTTAGGCCGATTTAAGTTAGTAACTTTTACAGTGTTTAACATATGTACTTAACATGTATGTTGACTGTTTATGTCTATGTTTAGATAGCCAAAAAACACCCTATAGTGTCTACTACTTTTCTTCTCTATAAGTTGTACAGTGATTAACATATGTACTTAACATGTATGATCTGAACAATAATGTTTCTGTGCTTCATTTTTATACTACTTGGTGGCATTGTGTACTAAAACATTTGCAATATACTTAATTATTTCTTTACTCATTATATTTTGTCCTCTTATCCATCACTGGATCTCAGGGGCAACAGTCTCCAGCACTGCCAGCTAAATCACACTGTTCCATACTATGAGTTTACGAAGTTACATAGGTCTGCATGGTGCTATTTTCACAGCCCTCCAGTGGCAACCTTGCAGATAGTGGATTAGAGCCTGAAGCCTTGCAGACCCAAGTCCACAGTAGAACATTTCAGAAGAAAAAAAGGATTTACATTTTCTTTGTCAAAATGTTTTTGTAATTTTATTTAACAATAATAGTGATAGTTATATAGCCCAGGGCCTATACGACTCCACAGCCCAGGAGTGTGCCTCATATTCTGGGGTTGTCCCATATCACTTTCTATTATTATCATTCCATTGCATAATTAGTAGAAGTAATATTGACATTATTTTTTTTGTTTTTATAATTATTATACAAAGTTAATACTGGTATTTCACTAAAGTATTTTACATCAAGTCACATGATTAAAATTACTTAACTTTTTCTAACAAAGGCAACTAACTCCAGGAGTGTCAGAGATCCCTGTGTGGTGCTGCTGGTACAGATGGCACAGTGGCAGGAAAGAGTGACCGAAGATGAACAGCTCATGTTGCCGTACGGCTAAAATTATCTCCACTGTTTATAGGTGTTCTCCTCGCTGATGGTCTACACAAAATCTATATGAAATTGACGCTGTGTTTTGACACGCCTTCTTTAGGACTATGAGCAACAAGGAAGGAGGAACTGCCCTAAACATATATGTCAGAGCCAAGGATTGTACTCCCAATCTTGCCTGTGACATCCAATTAGTAATTTTATGAATATTTTATTATTAAATATTGGAGACCTGCCTCTTTCCATCCAGCCACGCCAGCACAAAACACTGCTTGATGTAAAGGATATGTCTTACCAGTTTTCTACCACTAGTCTGATTTAGTTGGAAAATGCAGTGGGGCTCCAGAATGTGTACTAATCCTAACCTCAGTTTTCCAAATTATGAGTAAGCAACTTTTGCTGGATTTTTCTTTGTGATTCGGGGAAAAATTTGGTTAAGAGTGATATGAATGATGAATTATAACATTAAAACCACCGACGAGGTCAGGAAATTCTATAAGTTTGGCAAATAGGCAAATACAACCCAACAATAATCATTGTGTATTATGCACAGTGAATGTTAACAAGTTGATCACTATAGTGAAATGTATCTCACTTCATCCTCAGTATCAATAGGGTAAAGTCTTTGAAACATTTGGATTATAATGTCATACTTGAGGAGAAATCTGACATTTGCTGTAGCCTTAAAGCTCTGTCAGAACCTGTTGTCTCTGGAATTTGACTGAGCACTTTCAGAAGAGAAAACATCTGACGTCAGTTGACTGTTTATTTCTATGTTTAGATAGCCAAAAAAACACCCTGTAGTGTCTACTACTTTTCTACTTTATAGAAATAGAATGCTGAATCTTTGTCTCTCCTTCACAGGATGCAGTGTGCACCCTCAACACCCTACAGACCAACGCTAGTGCACTGGAGCAGGTACGGAGGGAGCGTGGTCACCCTCAGCTGCAGCTCCAGGCCATGCAGGGTTTCTTGGAGAGAGCTGGTCTCACTGTGAGTTGACTCCATCAGCTGATATGGTACACAGGTCGTGTTTGTCAAACACGATGGATGGCGGTGTTTGTTTGATTCCTTTGGTCTTATCTAATATGTTTGTTTTGTGTTCCAAAGGTGGAAGAATTAGATAATCTGAATATTATTCATGTGACTGGAACTAAAGGCAAGGTGAGCTGACAGAAGATTCACTGACCTTTGCTCATTTACTCAGGCTCAGATAAGAATCACTCACCGCATTCATTGATGATTTTCATCTGACGTGCCTGATCTTTGGTCATTAGATCATCCTCCTATCATTAGGTAATCTTTGACATGCAAACATACCTTACATGTTGTTTTTGTTTTGTATTTCTACACAGGGGTCAACATGTGCCTTCACTGAGCAGATTCTCAGGGGTTATGGATTCCGCACAGGATTTTACAGGTAAAACTGTTGAATAATAAGAGGTGAAAGACAGACAGACTGATGGCTGGATGAATAGATAGATTAGAATAGAAATTTGGCACAAACTCAACTATTTAAAATACAAGTGGGAATGATTTAGATCAGGCATGGGCAAACTACGGCCCAGGTGCGGGATGTGGCACGTTGAGCATTTTTGATGGCCAGCCAACCTTGTCCAAATTAAATAATTTATTTACATTATTATTCAACATCTGATCTAGGTCAACCATTTGAGGCTGCAAAAGGAGATAAAATCTTTCACAGCTCTAAATAAAATAACAGAAAATATTAGGTTGTCTGTATATTAAAACGTCAACACTTTTCTTATAAAGCTTTATGACTTAACAGCCAACATCCTGATACAGAAGCAACGTGTGAAGCACAGGTCAGCGTTTTGGCAGTTCTGTAGACAGTCACCCTGGAATAAAGAATAAAACAAAATGAACAACGTTGTTCTTTTCAAAGCTTTGTGTCGCAGGTCTTACAGAGAGCCATCCAAGAGATTGTGTGTGAGCACTAGTTGCAAGACAGTGCAAAGCCAGGCTTACTTGTCTGACTCCAATAGCCAGAACTCCTTTTGATAATGTAATGAGGACAATGTTATTCCCAAAGAATACTCCTGAGGCATTAATAACGTTCTATCTATGTCTAAGTTTATCTGCATTTAAAATATTCTGTTTTTGTGTTTTCGCAGTTCTCCACACCTGGTTCAGGTCAGGGAGAGGATCAGAATAAATGGGCAGCCTATTGGAAAAGAACTCTTCACTAAATACTTCTGGCAAGTGTATGGGAAGCTGGACGAAACCAAAGTAGGTGCAGTGACATGCTGATGATTCTTGTTGTTAAAGTAGAGTAAGTGCAGTGAAGCTAAGCATGGTTGACTGAACTGTGTAACTGCGGACAGTATTTGGAGTTTATGCAACTGAAAAGCACATGTTGTGTAGATGCAAGAATCAAATCACCACGGCATCTTAAGTCAGCGTAGCGTTCAGTAATCCTGTCTTGTGAGCAAAGTCCTTAATGAGAAACCTCATATCACTTTGACAGCCAGTGTTGGTTGCAAAGACAAGTTCCATAAAATGTTCCTATTCTTGGACAATAAAGGACAAAGTCATTATTTTATTTCTTAAAACAAAGCCTTAATTGCATTTACAATAAAAATGACAAAAGAACAATTGAAAAAAAAACAATAAAACATTCACAATATTTATTAGTCTGTTATGTTAGAAACTTAGTCACAGAGACTTCAAGACTTCAACCAAGTCTAAAGGTTTTTAGTGACTAAGTACAACATGATATGATATGGACACAAAGTAATTTGTCTCCCTCAGAAGGATGGACAACAGAGCAGCCTGACCGACAGTGACCTGCTCATGGGTCAGCTCCTCTGTCCACCTCCTCTTTCCTGCTTCAATTAACTCATTAACTACTGCTACTGAAACACACCAGCTTAGCACTGCAATTTCTGAGAACTGTCATTTTAAAGATTGATCAGACTGTGGTTATCCACTAATGGACACATCAGTGCTGCTGTCATAACTGTAGCTCTGAGACTGTTTTCACCACTCTCTTTGACGAAAAGTTCCTTTTTTATGCAGTATATATTTATTTAAAATCTTCAGTACGATGCCATGCATCTGTAGGTGATGGCCAATCATAACCCTTGACAGTGAGACTCCTCCTGACATTTGCTCTACAAAATAATGTCAATATCCGTTCCTCTGACGGTGGAACTTTGGACTATGGCAAAGACAAAATACAACAAGGCAAACACAAGCACTGACAGGGATCTTGATCCTGCAGTAAAGACAAACTTCAACTTTTATTTGTTTATAGTGCCAGATCATAGCAACTGTTATCTTAAGCCATTTTAATTCTAAACTGTGAAGTTTAGAGTATTAAAATTAACCCAAGTCTTTATCTTCTCCGTGTTTTTTCAGCATTGTAACAGAGGTGTAATTCAATCAATCCAAATGGATCACATCATGTCAGGACGTGACATTCATGTGACACTGGTCACAATGCTGTATTTAAATAAAGTCAGATGGTGCTGTTGGACATGTGAAATACCAGCACTTAATTTCTGATGTAGCTTTATTGAGTTTTTTAATGAATGTTTGATAATATCAGGAGACAGAATGACAGAGTTTTGACAAATGATGTGTCCCGAAAAAAAAGGTTTTAGAGAAACAGGAATATATTTGTGTGAAACTCATGCAGATCATTTAATTGGTCTTGTACTCATACTTGTGGGTGTACAGATAAATTAATAAATATTACTTAGATTGCTTAATATTGGAATCAGAAATTACATGTTTGGACAGTTAATTCAGCTGTGGGCAAAAAGTTAGTATCAGACATGTTGTGACATGATGTTTTTACAGAAGATTTGTCGCTGAGGACGAGTATTTTTCCGTTTCATTTGGACTCTGTGGCTCTGCCCAGTAAACTGACCAGCAACATGGTCAGGCTTCTTAGTACAAATCTCACATATAACCACAGTCTTATTTTGATCTTTCCCCCCAGGATGTACATGGAGGATCAATGCCAGCCTACTTCCGCTTTCTTACCATCCTGGCTTTTCATGTGTTTCTTCAAGAAAAGGTTCCAACAGCTTTGTCTGTCTCTACGTCTCTAGCAGTGGTAGACAGAGAATAAATACATTTGTCTCTTTCTTTCTCTCTACCTACCTACATACTGTATATATTATACTGTATATATATATATGTGTATATATATATGTGTGTATATATGTGTGTATATGTATATGTGTATATATATATGTATATATATATTTATATATGTATATATATGTATGTATATATGTATATATATGTATGTATATATGTATATGTATATATATGTATGTATATATGTATGTATATATATGTATGTATATATGTATGTATATGTATGTGTATATGTATGTATGTATATGTATGTATGTATGTATATATATGTATATGTATATATATATGTGTATATGTATATATGTATATGTATATATGTATATGTATATACAGTATGTATATATATATATATACATACAGTATGTGTATATATATATATATGTATATATATACATACACACACACACACAAGTCTTGACTCGGTGCCATTAAAGTTATTTACTATCAATCATATATATCACAAAAAAATTATTATTATTTTTCACTGTTTAGCCTTTTCATGACCAGTTCTCCTCTGTCCCACTGGCAGGTGGATGTAGCTATAATTGAAGTTGGAATTGGTGGAGCCTACGACTGCACTAATATTATAAGGTGAGACTCTTGGATATATAAACATATAATTTCTAACTATTGTGATTAATTGTCACTGACAGATTATACATACAGCACTGTAATAATGAAGTTTTAGACCTGACTCTAAGATTCCCAGTAGATTTAGTCGAATACTTGATGAAATTATAGTAAATGTTCTCCTGGTGCTCTTGTCTTGACAGGAAACCCTGGGTTTGTGGCATCTCATCACTGGGTATAGACCATACACAGATTCTTGGAGACACTATTGAGAAGATTGCATGGCAGAAAGGAGGCATTTTCAAGGTGGGTTGACCACCGGCAGTCATTAACTCTGCCTTGCAGAATTATTTTCATTTTATTTTGTGTGTTTTTAAAAACCTTTAGCCTGATGTCCCTGCATTCACTGTCAAGCAACAAGAAAATGCTCTGGCTGTGCTTAAAGAAAGAGCCAAGGAGATACAAGTAAGAAGCTGCACATCCTCAAGCTGCGTGAAACCTTAAAGTTCTTATCTCACTTAACTAAGGCTTTAGAAAAACTACACATGTTTTTAATAATATATATTCTGAATTATGTCTGCCCTACCTTAATGTACTACAGAGTGACATAAAGTCAATTTTATATTGTTATTGTTTTTGTTCACTGCAGACAAAATTAATGGACTGAAGGTCAGTCGTAGCAAAACAGAACGTACGTGTAAATAAAGAATAGAACAGTGGAATGGTGAGGTGACGAGGAGCAAAGGTGGAGGAGTTTAAATACTGAGGATCAACTGTTCAGAACAGTGGAGACTGGAAGAGAGGAGAAGAATAGAGTTCAGTCAGGATGGAACAAGTGGAGAAATGAGTCAGGAGTGATCTGTGATAGAAGAGAGTCAGCTAAGGTGAAGGGAAAGGTTTACAGGACAGTTGTGAGACCAGCCATGATATATGGATTAGAGACACTAGGAATAGGTAGAAGACAGAGCTGGG
>JAFBJS010007433.1:56044-110133 GCA_016785265.1 Paraplagusia blochii | reverse complement strand
TAAGATGAACAAGGAATTGAAGAAAACAGCAGAGTGGTCTAATAATTATTTCCATGACTGTATATGACAATATACACAATAAAATAGAGTAAATGTAACCGGTGTAGCCTCTACGTTGTGTTCTTCAAAAATGATCCGTGCTACTGCTTACCAAAAATGTGTTTAATATCTCCTCACATTCCCACAGAGACAGAAGATAGAGAGACAGAGACAAACAATGTACAATACAAATCAATAAGTTAAGAAAAGGGAGAGAAAGAATATCGCTGATCTTTTGCATCAAAATACCTCAGCCCACCCTTTCCGGGTGGCCTAATTGGAGGCACCCACCTGTCCATCATCTGCTTCATACCATTATACAAAAACATACCAATGGTGTCAGGTATACAAAACAAAACAATTTTGTGTTATTATAACAACATTATGAAGTTCTAAATAACCTCTGTTACATAAATAGAATAAAAGCAAGAGCAAGAACAACAAGCAGCATCGCGAAAACTGTGTGATGTGCAGTTTATAGAAACAATTTTCTTGACATATGTATAAAATGGTTTTAAACAAGACAGTTCAAGCAGTGATGCTGCTACCAGTTTTGAAACTGGACTCATCACCCACAGAAAGGCTCACAGTATGGCACAATGTGATTTGGGTGCTAGTCGTGGAGACTGCTGTCCCTGAGACCAGGTAACGGATAAGAAGATAAAGATGACTTAATTGCTGAAGGCTCAAAGTTTGCCAGGGTTGACTGTTGTCACTAATAATAAGACAGACCTTCAGGCAATGCTGTCTGTCTGGTTTTCTTTCCTTTTGTCATTTACCGCTGTTTACATTTGGAGGAGACACTGGGTTAAAATACTGGTTTCTGTTAAGTCTTGGAGAACTTAACTTTGTAAAGACCAGTTTGATTAAAGTTGGAAGAACTAAAGACTGAAATCTTCATCCTAGACAGTAATTCATTCATTCATCTTCATCCATTACCGGATCACATGGCAGCAGTCTTCACCACCACCACACAAATTACACTGCACTGTACGGTGAGCCCTACTGGAAGTCATGTGGGTCAGAACATGCTCAGACCACTTCAGTGTCAACCTGGCAGCTGCTAGAACATGAAGCCTTCTGGATCCATGTCTGCTTAGAACACTTCCGAGATAGTTTAAATTAATTAAAATTAAAATAAAATTAAAATTCCTTTTTATGTCATTGTGACAAAATTAGTGAGCAGTGGACAGCTTTTGAGCGCCCGGGGAGCAGTGTGTGGGGACGATACCATGCTCAGTCCACCTCAGCATTAACTTGGCGGTCGGGAGATTCGAACTGGGGACCTTGTGAACCACTAGGCCACCACTGCTGCCAGTAAAATAGTAAAAATAAAATTGTTGTATTTTATGTCAGAGTGTATCAGTGATTTTATGTATTATTGTTATATATCTTTTATCAAAACGGTCTTGGTGCCTCCATTAACATTCCCTTTAGAAATGATGAGCCCATTGCTTATCTTCTACCTCTAAAAAATGCACACACACAGTTCTTCTGCAGTTGGGAAGTTCCACAGGCCTCATATAGAATGCTGAAGCAGTACAACATTTTTCCATGACTCCAACCTTTTCCAGCTACTCACTGAATCAATCACAGTCAAATGATTTGCCAACAGAAGAAATACATTCTTCACTTCAGCAATTATCCACTAGGAGGCTCCGAAAATATTTTCTTCCATTAAACCCAGGTGACTATTTGGCAAGGCAGCATAAATGAAGGGTGTGTGGCTGCAATCTTCATTCTTGTTGAGGTAAATGAAAACATAATAAAATCAGATCAGCTTAAGTCTGCAGATCTTTATGGTATTTGTCATTTTTGGTCTTGGAAACAATCCACTCAACAACTATTGAACCCAGAACTTCAGTGCCTAAATATAAATATAAACCAAAGGTTTTAAAATACATAAATAACTGTAATAGTATTTGCTCCTGAATGCTTCATTTGCACCAAAGTAGCCACAGTAACTGTGATGCATGGATCTGACTTTCAGTAACAACAAAAATAAAGAGAAAAAAGTATTCTTCTGTCAGTGCTCTGGGCTAACTATAAAGACATGTTTGTTTTTCCTCATCATCTCTGACTGTCTTGTCTTTCATGACACAGGCAGCGAAACAAAGAACTGTTTATCTTTGCAAAATACCTTGACCGTTGGGTATTTGTAACAGAAACACACTGAGCTAAGACTTTAGGCCACATGGTGGGACAGTGGTTAGGCTGCCTGCCTAATATTACACCCGGGTTCAACTGATGTCCCCATGCCCTCTACTTCACATAGTCCACAAACAAGCAGAATTAAACTGATTATGTTAAACAGACTGCAGGTGTGGATACAAGTACGATAGATGGGACTGTGATGGACAGAACCCCAACCCCACCCCCGATAACTACTGGGACAGACTCCAGCCCCTGTCTCTCCCCGTCCCCCACATGTCTCTGAAAAGTATTAAGTGGTGTATGATGAATAAATAGATGCGATAGACTTTGAGAGTCTAAGTTACACTGAAGACGAGCTCACGAAACAAAAAGGTCACAGATCCTGTGGAAGGATGAAACCTGAGGACAGGAAGAAACCCTGCTGGAGAACATTATTTTATTATGTTTTCATTCACGTTTTGGAAGAACTCCATCTAAATTTTGATATACACCGTTGACGGTACTGAACATATGTCTTTACCAGTGCTGTTAAATTTCCTTCCACCAGGGGGCCACATCAGCTAAACAGTTCCTGTTAAAGAGCTGTTGGTAACTGGAAAAAAACAGTATAAATGTAATGACTTTATAATGCATTATGCAATATGGTGGATTGCTGGGTAAAAACAAATAAAATGATTTGGCGGGCCATATTTGGGCTGCGGGCCTTGAGTTTGGCACATGCATCGCAAAATGTACCCTCTTTACAGAGAGAGTGAAAAGGTCTGTACTGCACCCAGGAACCAGGGCACGGCTGGGTACTTCCAAAACAGACCACAGACCTGTTACCACTAGAATTTAAACCAGCAACCCTCCAATCATAAGCCTAAGTCTCCAACCACTGGGCCACAGGCCACAGGTTAGAGATGATTATGTTTTAGAGATGATAACAAATCAGCCTGGTCCAGAACAGGATACTAAACAAAATTAACAGGGATCACAGACAAATATCAGAGACGGGATCACAGACAGAAACCACTAACCCGGACTACAGACTGGAATCACTGACAGGTGCCACGGACAGTGATCCCAGCATACATCTTATCTGTTATCATAGAGAGATAGACAGACAGACAGACAGACAGACAGACAGACAGATAGATAGATAGATAGATAGATAGATAGATAGATAGATAGATAGATAGATAGATAGATAGATAGATAGTTTATTAATAGAAGTTAATTTATCCCTCCTTCAAGAAATTATAGTACTATACAGTATGGTATGCATACGCACTGTTCTGGTTTTGCTATACTAGTGAGGACAGTGTTTTGTTTTGTTGACATACTACAGGCCTTTGGATAAGATGAGAATATTTTTAGGTTTAATACTTGTTTTGGGACTGGATTAGGGTTAGAATTAGGATCATATTAGATTTTTGCTAAAGATAATGACAAGTCATATATTTGTAATAGGCTGTGATGAGGTAACCTGTGTTTGTGTGTGTGTGTTCCGCAGTGTCATCAGATCCCAGTAGGGTGTGGCCGTGGCCGTAAATGATCCATCACTGTACCGTGGTGTGAAGCCCTCAGGATGTGATGTTCTACCTGCATTACTAGTGTCAAACATCTCTTCGACTGTGGCCACATTTCTGAAAACCATAACAACATAATGCGCTTCTCTTTAAACGCTGTCAGACTGACGTAAAGGCGCGTTCACCTTCTCTTACAGCCTCGCTGTTAACGGCAACATTAGAAAGCTCACGGTCACGGAAAGTGAGACGTCATGACTGTAGCTGTACTTCCGGTTGCCGTAGTAGACAACACAAGTGAAGGTTACGTTCAGTTAGCAAAATATGACCAATGATAAATATTCTATTACCACCGAATATATTTGATACGACATTAATGAAATCAAAGTCAACGTTCCTTCAATCATTGTTGAACGTTACATTCTAACAGCCTGTTTCTGGACCTTTGTTTTGAAACAAACTACCGGATGCAGAAGATAGGCCCTGCCCTGACACTTGACAGGCGTTCGTAAATGCGTGCGTTGTCGCAGTTCCAACAGTCTGCTTTGTGAGCCGCAACGGTAGCAGACGTCAGACCAAGAAAAACTGAAAATCAGCCATGGCGCAAGGTCTGAAGGATAGATTTGACCGGTTTCTCCACGAGAAGAATTTGATGACGGATCTTTTGGCCAAAATCGAGTCGAGAACTGGAGTCAACAGGACGTACATCGCTCTCGGTGAGTCAGAAAAAGACAGAAAAGAGGAAGCGGGGTAGATGGAGGAAAAGAACTGAAAACGGGGAGGTGGTGGAGGGGGTTTAGAAAATGTCGATGATGATGATAGTAACACGACAGCAAACACGGTAACAGAGTCCTCACACTCGCCGTTACTACACTGTCGCGCCCATTTTATACGTGGATCAACAGAAAGTTATACCTCAAATGTGTGACGTCATGACAATGTTGTGTGTGTGTGTATATGACAAAACTGCCGTGATGTCTTGCAGCAATCATCGCCGTCATCGCTGTGTACCTGGTCATCGGGTATGGAGCCTCCCTCCTCTGTAATCTTATCGGCTTCCTGTACCCTGCCTATATATCGTAAGACTACAAACACACACACACACACACACACACACACACACACACACACACACACACACACTATCCTAGACCTAACCCCACTACTTCTTTACACAAACTTAACCAACCCAGTACATTTCTCATCTTAAACAAAGAACCCTCCAAAGTCAATAAGTTAGTGAACTCTTTATCGATCTAATCGTCCAATATAAGCACAATATGCAACACCTCTAAGAATTATTATAGACCTTTCCTAAAAATTAAAAACCCCAATAACAATTGCTGGTTTTAGCCAAATCATTTGTGTCTTACAATAATTTGGGGGATAAACCGCTGCATATGAAAATGATGGGCACTAGATGGCCGCAGTGCAGCTCATTTGATAAACCCCATACTAATACAGTGGTTTGTACAGAGAAATACATAAATATTTCTATGTAGATACCGGTATTGGTTTTGTCAATTAACTTCTTGGACAATATTGGCATATTGGATATAGTCAAAAAGGTATTATTGGACACCCCTAGTTGAAACTCTGGCCAACACATTATATTTTAAGCTGGACCTGCCTTGGTGTATGGACTGTGGATAAAAATAACTGGAACTGGTTGGAATTGTGAATTTCTAACCCTCTATTTGCGTTGCTCCAAATTCACAATGGTCAAAATCAGTTTGAAGAAACAATCACGATCACATCAACAATTACGATGTTCGATGAGCATCACTCTCTGTATCTGTAAGTCCCACAGCATCTTAGTTCACTGAGCTAACCAGCCCATACGAGCCCTGCAGTTG
This sequence comes from Paraplagusia blochii, assembly GCA_016785265.1. NCBI lineage: Eukaryota > Metazoa > Chordata > Actinopteri > Pleuronectiformes > Cynoglossidae > Paraplagusia > Paraplagusia blochii. The sequence continues at coordinate 104,576 of JAFBJS010007433.1, read as the reverse complement.
GAACAGCTTAGGTTTACTCTTGACTCTCAAAAGAAATGCATGATTAATTGTATATATTATTTGTGATATATTTTTTTACATTTAAGTCTTTGTATTGTAAGGCACAGTCAGAAAGTATTAAACTATTATTTATTCATAATTTAAATGAAAATAATAGGAATTAATGAACCCACAGAATATGGGCCTTTTTATACATTTACCAGTGATAAAAATAAGATCAAAATCTCTAGTATAGACAAAGTCCTCTGGTACTAGATGAACCAAAAGTAACTGAAATGGACAAGTGCAAATCAGAGGTGGATTAGTTGCTTCGAGGGCAGGACATGTAGTCGGGAGAGAACACAGCTGATGTTTGTCCTGTTGTAAAATCAACAGAAGAGAGGAAGATAGACGGATGGAAACAATACTGCAGCTCTCTGCTCTCACTCTGCTTTCTCCCTCTTTCCTCCCTTCCTTTGTCTCTCTCCCCTCCTTGTCCCTCTCTAATGGAGGTTTTGGAAGCATCTCTCTGTGAGTTTTGTACAAACCTTTTGTTAGGATGCACAGTAATGACTGAAATCCACCAAATGTCTGAAAATATTATTTATAGGTTTTACACTTTTTAGTAACATTTGATGGTGACAGTGCTGAAAGAAAGCAGACTTGACTCCAGAAGTTTCTAATACACCAGCTGTCAGGTTGCCACTGAGGTGTGCCGATCATAGCACTGTCACGACCAAGATAGCTTCCAGTGAGCTCACCACCCACAGGAAAGCTCACAGTATGGAGCAGTGTGATTTGGGTGGCAGTCGTGGAGACTGCTGTCCCTGAAACCTGGTAACTAATAAGAGGTTAAACATGAATGAATGAATAAACAACTATCTGTGATGGGACTTCCTACTTTAATCAAACTTTTCTGGACAAAACAATCGCCAACAACAGATAAAGTGGATGGTGATGAATATGATTGTATTTTTTATTTTGCATATATTTCCTTCCATTTTATTTAGAATATTAATCATTCCTTAATTTTGCATTAGTCCCAAAAAGTAAGTGTAACACAGACATCCACCTGCTGTTATTGGTCTGTCAACAATTTTGTCATATTCGGGAATATCTATTATTCACGATAAATTTCAACCGTGATTAATCGTCACCTGTTGTAATTAATCCACAGCTGTGCTGTTTTATTCTAGAAAAATGTATATAGTTCTTAGGACCCTGCACATTATATAGTGTATATATTATTGTACTTGAGGTTGTTTGGCTCAGACAGACACACATAAAACCAACAACACACTCCAGAGTACAGACTGGTGTGTCAGTAAAAGACAGGCTTGAACATGTTTTAAATACTGCTGCTACATAATATAAAAATGACAAAATATTCTCTAAGTAACTATTATTCTCATACTCAGTTGTTCTCTAGAATATTCCCTTAATATAAAGGTCAGACACAGATCTATGCATGATTATTATGTCAGAATAGTCACTCAGTAGAATCCTGAACAACATGACAATGACTATGTTCTACATACACGTCTACAACCATTTAAGCCAAAGGCCAATGTTAACATTTGCTGTGAAATACAGCTGTCTTTTTTTAGGATTATCATTATTTTATTCTGCCTTGGAGTCAGTTTTGTAACATGTATTTCTTAATGTTTCCGTGAACAATGAACCAAGTTATTCAGTTTACTGGAAAACAGACAAAAGCCCACCTCTGCTGAAGTCTGATTGGTCTGCTACCAACTACAGATGCCTCATGAACAGTAACACATGATTTCCTCTTCTCTATATATTTCTATCATTCTGTTTCTTCACTTTTCCTTGTATGTGTGCAATCTTGTCAGTTGCACTTTGTCGACTTCACAAAGATAAAAAAATGTAGTTCTTCTATTGATGGCCAGAAATGATCAGTAAAGAACTTTCAATATTTCTGTTTCCTGTCATTTTAAGAATAAACTGCAGAGGAACTCTAGGAATAACAAATTAAAAACTTTAACTGAAACACTTCTCAGAGACGAACAAGTCTGAGGGGTTTTTCTGAGCTTCTTCGAATGTATCTCTGAGATCATTGGTTGAGGTTGACCTGAATTCTACTTTATTCCCAGTCTGCCGCACAATGAGGATCTTATGACTCGACAGACACCAGTGGCTTATCAGATCAAGTGTGCTACTTATTTCTTTATACTCCTTAAAATAATCCTTCTTTAATAAATCTTAATTTGCCGAAACATCTCTAAACCAGGGTTATTTAATTCCATAGAATTACTGGAAATGGTGCATTGGTTCTAATCGGAATGAACAAATATCAGTGTTTCATCAGTCACTGGTGGGGGGGGACAGTTACAACAGTTTCAGTCATTCTTTTTTCAGACACGGCTTAGTGAAAAATAAATTAAAGAGAAATCTTTTACCAACGTTCCCAACATGAACTGGGATCTGTCATACTTTACTCCTCCACTGGGGGCATATTCTCCGTAATTATCAATCCCACCAGTTTATTTCTCTCAGATGTTGTTGTGTTTTCTCTCTCTCTAGGATTAAAGCCATTGAAAGTTCCACCAAGGAGGACGATACCAAATGGCTGACCTACTGGGTGGTGTATGGTGTCTTCAGTGTAGCGGAATTCTTCGCAGACATCTTCCTCTCCTGGTTCCCATTCTACTATATTGGAAAGGTATTAGATAGATAGGCAGACAGACGTATGGATAGATAATGGTTATGTGTGAGAAACGCAGAACTCCAGTTTAGAAGAAAATCCTATTGATTTTCAAAAACCCGTCTACATGCAGATTTACCACTCCCTTCCCTGTATCTACTGGAGTATATTGACAGTACTACACTGACGCTGCTCTTTATTTCTACAAGCTTGTTGTAATTGTAAGAAGACTGAGACTTCACAGATAGAAATGTTCACCTGAAACTCATATTTTAACTATAATGTGTCGGGGAAACAACAGTGATTTTATAAAATGAGAGAGAAGTCGCCTCATTTGCATAGAGCTACATGCAAACTGGGTCACTCCCTGAAACAGCTGCCTTGTGAACAACCTGTACTACAGTCTGGTAGTGGATGGTAGTGTACCGTGCTTACAAAACATAAATATCTACACTCAGTGTCAGACTGTGGTAAAAGCTGAATTTTTGTGGGTGAAAAAAAACCCAGAAACTGTGACATCTAATTTATTCACTATAATTAAATATAAATACTAAAATCCAGTATTTTAAATTCTGACTTAAAAGAAACTTTTTAGCTGTATAACATATGAAGGTATACATGTGCAGTTCTGTTGTTACCTGTTCATTTCCCAGAGGGAGAAACTCCACCCCTGGTGGAGAGCCAACACCTTCCTGGAGCTGCTGTGTTTGTTTAAGTCTACATGTGGAGGGCGGTGCTCACTACTCTGTTGATAAAAACTATCTGTGTGTTGAGTGGAGGCTCAGTAACAGACAGCACTGCCCCGAGTAAAAATAGGTCATATATTCAGTGGCCGAGCACAGGTTGGGGTTCTTCCTTCACCATGACTACGCATTTAGACTCTAGTTAAGGACTTTCTTTCGGCAACTGGATATTAAATCCTGGTCATCCTTTAACCTGGAAAACTGAGAATCATCATTGACTATTTCAGACTATTTTCTGACAATGTGACGACCAATGAGAGAAAATTTAAAAGGAAGATCAAATCATTTTAGTTGTAACTTGCACATCTATGACTCTGCTACACTACACTATGGAACTGACAACATTTACAATGTGTCATTGGAAATTTCCTTATATCGATATATGTGTACATACGAAGGCTGATATATTGTTCCCCAGGGTGAAGTTTTTGTTTTTTCTCCCCGCAGTGTGCTTTCTTGGTGTGGTGCATGGCACCAAGTCCTACCAATGGATCTGTCCAAATTTATAATCGCATCATTCGACCATTCTTCCTGAAAAATGAAGCCAAGATAGATGATGTGATGAAGAACATCAAGGACAAGGCTTCGGATGCTGCCGACAAGTTCAAGGATGAGGGTGAGTAGTTCAAAACGAACAGATGTTATTGTTTCTATGAACATATCACATTCACTGAGTCAATAAAAGTCATCTGCTGATTTTGAAAAGAAGTATAATTACAGTACCTTGTGATGAAAGTCTGGGCTACTAAATTACAGATTTTCCAGAAGACCAAAAAGTACTTTAAGAAAGATGAGAATTTTACTTTTGTGGTTCCATAATATCCCGAAGGATACTCCTTAGGGATCTATCTATCTATCTATCTATCTATCTGTCTATCTATCTGTCTATCTATCTGTCTGTCTGTCTGTCTGTCTATCTGTCTGTCTATCTGTCTATCTATCTGTCTATCTATCTGTCTATCTGTCTATCTGTCTGTCTGTCTAAAAAGAAAAACTATAAAGTTAGATTCTTTGATTAAAATGTTCTTTTTAGCATGCTCCATTTGAAGATTAGTATTACAACACGCAGATGTCCCTCTTGAGATCCCTCTTGTAAGAGATAATAAACATCACCAAGTGGATACATTTTCTAAACGTTAATAGGTGATGACAATTACAGTAATAAGAACCTTAATACCGAAAATGAAAACTATTTTTTCTTAAAAATTCAGAAACAAACTTGTTGTTGGTTGGTGTAGATGTACTATTTGCTCCACTAGAGGGAGGAATACTGCATCAGCTTAAAGAAATACCAGAAAACATTTGAAGCAAATTAATAGCATAGATCTTATAATAATAACCTCCCTCATCCATTCCTTACGTAAAAAAATTGACACACACTCTTAGGTTAAAAAAAGCAGGTAAATTATTTCTAAACAATTTGTTGTTAGGGTTTTCTGAGAAATCACTCAGTTTTTTTTTCCAACATAAAGACTTGTTTTTTTATGATTCCTCCACAGCCAAGAGAGCCACAGCCAACATTATGTTTGAGGAAAAAAAGAGCACCTAGGCTGAAGACTCCTCTCTACTGTCTCTCCCCTCTGAAGCTGAACCTGGTCCAAAGGAAACGTTGCCTTGTTTATGTCTGTTTTATGATGATGCTCTGCTCAGTTTACCCTGATCCTCATGTCCAGGCGTTCTTTAGGTATTTTATGGAACCATGTATCACACAGGAAGCCATTTCACAACGTCCTTTTACTTTTTAACTGTGCCTTGTGGAGAGCTGTCAAGGAATAATGTGTCTCTATAACCAAATAAAAGGAAACCTGCTCCTGTTGTTCCTCTGACTGACTATTTTATATACTTTCACCACCACGGTAAACCCACTTCAACAGACTACTTTAAGTAAGCAACGTATTAAATGTTTATCGACACTTTGTTTCTTGTGATTTCTTTTTTTTAATTTTGTCAATTGTTCTGTAAGGGTCAGATTTTAGTTAATTGGGGGAGAGGCGGGGGGAGCTGAAAGTTTTTTGGAAACGACTGTCACTTTTCTTTTAAATCTTTTTATCTACATTTTTATAATGCAAAAAATACACAATGCTGTACAGTTGAAAAAAAGTCACATAGATCCTAGCATTCAAAGATATGTTACATAAAAATAGAAAGAGAAAATAACAATGGAAAATGCACACACACACGCTCACATACAAAAGGGAATAAAATAGAAACAGCACAACTCAACAAAATAGTTGCAGGTCACTGCCAAGGTAAAGATTTGGACATTTTTATCAAATTTAGTGGAGATAAGAATTTATCTAACTAGTATGGGAATCACTGGACTAGATCATGATTTTAGAAGTAAGTAATTGAAGTAGGTTAATATATAAGTGAGTTTTAATTATACAAAGTATTTTGATATAACAACCAATCAATCTGTTAATTATAAGTCATATCTTATAGAAATTCCCTGGACTGCTAAAAAGCTAAAAAGATTTTTTTAACACATAAAATATTAAAAAACAAAATACGGTCAGTGGAGGCGTTGCTGCCCTTGAAAATCTGGAAATGGTCAAGTTTGGCATTTTTACTACTGAAGTGTGAGCTGTATTATTGAGCATGTGTTTATATACGTCACACTGATTTTCTTAAATCAGTGTGAAAGATATTTAAAACTTATAATAATAAATTCAGCAAGGATATTAAAATGTTGTCAAACATTTATTGCTTTTCAATGTTACTGTCTATTAAAACATCCAAGTAAAAACCGCTGTGGAAGTTGAGCTTTATTAGCGTCTTCAGTAGCGATATTATGTGTTTGGCGACATCTTGAGGCAAATACCGACAATTACCTGGAGTGAAATTGTAATTTAACCTTAACTCAACACAGGTACTTACCTAAACTGTTCTGCTTGTATATACATTTTTTTCATTAGTCACTATGTGGTTCTGACAGACACCGTTTTGCTTTAACCACCAACCCGTAAACGTGTGTCACTACACCGTGTTCGCGCGCGTACATTCAAGTTGATGTGAAGTACAATTTTTACTGTCGCACCTGAACGCATCACGACGCTTGACGTAGCACAAGGAAGTCGAAAATGGCGTCGGGACAGCAGTGGGTGTTGGTGGAGATGGTGCAGGCATTTTACGAGGTAAGTTTCCTTAACTACGTTCGTATTTTAAACAAAATTGTCTTTTAAGTACTGTTTAGTAACTCCACGTACGTCGGTTCAACACACTTGTTGCTGCGTCGCTGGCAGTGAGTAAACTTATCTTAGCCCCTGGCCCGGAGAACCTGAACTAAACCTTAGTCAGAGGAGCTATGTTTACAGTAGTGAGCAAGTGAACGAACCACGGTAGAGTTGACGAAATTCTGCTTTTTACATAACTGAAAAGTGAAGACTATTCCGTTTTTCTTTATACATGTACAAGTTATGATTCGTTATTCATTTCACTGAGTTGTTGGAAGTGCTGAAGCTACAGTTAAGTTACGTCTTCCCGTGTCGTCGCTTGTCATTTTTCCCAATAACATCTACGAATTAATTTGTATTTTTACCACTTTACGAATCTGGTAGATTAAAATGTGGAAGTCTTAGTATCACATTTAATCTTAGACACTATACTGTGAATGCAAGTACGCAGTTTATGGCGAACATTTATCGTAAAGTATCCGTATAGAAACCTCGACGTTTTGTCGCCCACCCTGATTACCAGTTGATCAACTTTGGAACGGTGTGATTTGCATAGGGTCTACTGAAACTGTCAGATATTTGCTACGGGGCTAACTGCAGCAGGCAGCTGTGTAACATAACACATCACAAACAAGTCAAAAATGGCCATTTCTATTTCTGACGAAAGAAACAAGTTTAAAAGAATAGAGTTGTAGCAAACAGAGCTGTTGTAGCACGGATATTGCTCCACCCTACAGCGACATACACCTTTAAATTAGTTTGTTCTTAATCCTTACAAATACGCCCATCAATTTAAACTGAATAGTTAACGTAGCAGTGATAGAGGAGTCTCAGCTAGGGTAAAGGGAAAGGTTGTGAGACCAGCCATGATGAATGGATTAGAGCAGAACTGGGAAACTGGGAGACTGTCCATTTAGGCTTTCTAATTCTAGCTGGCCAAAACTTGTCCAGATTATACAGTTCTGAAACTGTACTTTCTATTATCATTGTCCTTCTGCCTTTTCCCACGAAGCCAGCATTTTCCCAATAGATATTCTATAAGAGGCTAAAATCTTTGAAGCATTTTAGCCTTTATTCAATTTTTCTTTCCTCATTTATCTTGGTTCACACAAATACTCAATCTTTTTTATCCTGATCTGGCCCGTGACTCAAATTTCAGTACCAATATAATTGCCAATGTACCAAGTCAATATAATTGCCCAGGATCAGGAATTTGGTCATTAGGGAGACAACACAGACAGGAAGGGTTGGAGACAAAGCTAGAGAAGCCAGATTGAGATGGTTTGGACATGTTTTGAGGACTATGTTTAATTTTTGTGCCTCTGTCCTTAGGCTCCTGCCTACCACCTGATCCTGGAGGGGATCCTCATCCTGTGGATCATCCGACTTCTCTTCTCCAAGACTTACAAACTTCATGAATCTTATAGACTGACTGAAAAGGTTAAGTCCAAAGCATTTGTTGGAAACCCTCAGTGCTAATGTCAGGAGTTGTGTTGTTAAATGAATTGTCTGTTTCAGGAAAAGGAAGACCTTATTGAGGAGTGGGTACCAGAACCCCTAGTACCAATTGGAGGCAAAGACCAGCCATCGTTTAGCTACGATGTTGTCACCGGGTAAAACACAACACATGTCTCTGCTTTACAGACAAGCATTTGTATCCATGTGAAGAAGCAGTTTGAAGGCTTCATTGACTAATCTAAATTCTATATTTCAGTAGGAGTTCTGTAATTGTCTGTGAAATTGATGTTTGTTTGTTTTTTAACTTACTTAATCCCTTTTTGTGTTTCCCATGATTCTTTTAACACTGCACATGGGTCTGGTACCCAACCCCAGGGCCAGGGACCAATACCGGTCCTTGGGCTAGGATTCCACCATCAATAATACAACTATATTTGATTAGAAAATGTTTTCTCAGTGAAGACAACAACAATACACTAAAAATGACACAGACTCATTGATATAATATTCTAACTTTGTATAGCAGTCTTGTAGGAGAAATTAATAGGCTGTGTGCACTTGAGAAATCCTTGTTGTCCCCATGCACAGTTAATTCGGTAAGGAAATTTTTATAGGTAGGAAAATATTTCAGAACACCGGAAATTTACATTTATCTGGCACAACGGTCCGAAGGAGACATTTAACCGGTCCGTGGTGCAATAAAGGTTTGGAACACTGTTCTAGAGGATATGTTAATCAGTTACAATTGAAAGGAATAATCAAGAATTATAGAGAGGAAAGGTAGAACTGTTGCAGACATTTCCAGGTCAAATCAGTTCAGTAATTCTCTAAAATGAAATGAAAAATTGTTATAAAAAAAAGATGCTCTCTTGTTTTTAATGATATCATCTATCCTACATCTGCATGATCACCACCACACTGACATACATCCTCTATAAATGTTCTTTAATGTTAAAATGATCCGTCTGCAGTAGAATATACAACTTGCTCACACTTTTCATGCTGATATTTCTTCATATGAATTAGACTTATGGCACCCATGATTGCTTAACAATGAATGACTGGTATGTTTCATACATTTAATTGTCTGTGGTTGTATTAGGACATAGTCTCTCACTGCAGACAAACAATTAATTTACTCAGAGCTTTGGTTCTAATCCCTTGTCTGGAAGGGTTGTGGTGGTGAGCAAACACATGCACTGCATTCCACCACTTCTGTTTCAAGGATGGTTACATTTCATTGGGTGTAGTTATATTTACCATGAAGAATAATAAATTACCTCGGCCCCTTGTTCTGCTTCACTTTGTTGGGATAGATTGCAGACAGAGAAATTAGCCGATGTTATGTGTTCATTAATCCTAACTAAACTTTTTTCCAACTTTACTTTTCAACTAACTCTTTGTGTCATACTTTTTTCTTCATCATCCCTGTTGCAGACCTCCCAGCCACCAAATCATAATCAATGGGAAAAAGTGCATCAATTTTGCTTCCTTTAACTTCCTGGGTCTCCTTGATAATGAACAAGTTAAGGTGAGTGTTGTTTTTAAGCAATAAATATTCATCAGCAGCAGAGTTATGTAAAAAGTTAACGGTCATTTTAACTCTTTCAGCAAAAGGCCTTGTCATCGTTAAAGAAATACGGTGTAGGCACGTGTGGTCCAAGAGCCTTTTATGGAACATTTGGTGAGTAACGAAAGGGGGAAGAGACGGGAAATGTTTCTGTGATTTACTAACTCTGCTTTTCAGGTTGAGGACCTATAATTTGTCTCTCTCTGTAAATAACTTTTAACATTCCAGTGTTTGTTTCTATGTCCTTCTAGATGTTCACCTGGAGCTGGAAAGCCGTCTGGCAGGATTCATGAGGACAGAGGAGGCCATCATCTATTCATATGGCTTTGCAACTATTGCCAGTGCGATCCCCGCCTACTCTAAGAGAGGAGACATCATCTTTGTGTAAGCATCTTTACATTTTGCCTGAGATAGAGGACAATACAGCTGTCAACTTTCCCTAAACAATTCCTTCATTTGTTGTTGGTTTGTCCTCTGTTGTGCTTCTAGGGATGAAGCTGCCTGCTTCGCCATCCAGAAGGGTCTGCAGGCATCTCGCAGCTTAATTAAATACTTCAAACATAATGACATGGAGGACCTGGAGAGGCTGCTGAAGGAGCAGGAGCTGGAGGATCAAAAGGTAAAGATAGGATTTCATGAATATATCATGCAATAAAGGGAGCTTTTACTGTCCAGCTCAGGCTTTTGAAGCGTTTTTACTCCTAGGGTCAATGTGTCCTGATTTGGGAGCTATATAATCAGGGGATACATTCAGCATGTGCTGTGTAACAGTCATGATTTAAATTTTAATAGGGAAATGCAGCCATTGCAGGTAAAAGTCCTTAATGTAATTATCATATAAATAAACATTATCATTTGGACAGGTTTGACGGGCTGGATGAAAAAGTCAAACAGGTCTAACTGGTGTTCCCCTCCCATCTCTGGTTACAACAATTTTCATTCCTTTTGACATTAAATATTTACTAGTTTTATTATTTGCATATATGTCATCTCTTATGTGATCATGCAGAAGTTTCCCAGAATTCAGTACAAACGCAAAGTTTCGTTCTGGTGTCTTTTTGTCTGTGCGTGTCCAAAGAATAACACAATCGAAATCTGAATCTTTTCTGTTCTGTTAATCTTAAGCCAACAGTAATTTATTTTTTCCTCCTTGATCATTCTGACCCGTGTTGTTTCAGAATCCTAGGAAAGCACGAGTGACCAGGAAGTTCATAGTAGTAGAGGGTCTGTACATCAACACGGCAGACGTCTGTCCTCTCCCTGATCTGGTAAGATGGAAAATGAACCCTCAGTCATATACTGTCCAGTAGTCCTGCTGCAAACTAACCATATATGATTTAACCTTGGTAATGCAGTTGTAAGAATAATGTTTTTACTGTTCCTCATCCTAAAGTTGTGAGTCCCATCCAGTAGCATTGAGGTTTATAGATTTTAACAGATTAGATAAAAGTTAAAGCCCTGGGGTAGAATCAGTCTGTCCTTTTTATATCAGCCAGTCTTTGTATTTTCCAAAGGATTCTCCTGAGGGATTAATAAAGATCCATCCATCCATTTCCCCATTTCTCTCTTTGACTGTGTATGAAAAACTACTAGATTGGAAGTAAAACAGTAAAGTAAAGTCATGTATTTTATACTTGTCCCCTTTAAAAAAGCACATACAATTATTACAAATCCCCCTGTGAACTCAAGGAATTCTTAAACAGATTATTATCCTGTGAATCCTGGCTGGATCCTTTTTTGTGTTTTCCCCTTTTTCAAGGTTAGGTTGCTTACAATTTTGAAATACACCCAGTAGGCGGCAGCAAAGCACAGTACCTCATCTTGTCCGTTCCAATGCCCATCTGTGTGCTGATGTGACCCGTAGGTGAAGCTGAAGTACAAGTACAAAGTGCGGATCTTTCTGGAGGAGAGCCTGTCCTTTGGTGTGCTAGGAGAACACGGCCGTGGAGTTACGGAACATTTTGGTGTTAATGTGAGTAAAGAGTAAAAATACCTGTATGGTGCAGTAGGATTTGGGTGGCAGTCGCGGAGACTGCTGCCCCGGTGATCCAGTAATTTGAAAGAATAAATTAAAATATTACTTTGAACATTTTTAAATTAGGGATTGAAGCAGAAGTTCACATCCATCTGTCTTTGCCTTTAGATTGATGACATTGATTTGATCAGTGCTAACATGGAGAACGCCATGTCTTCAGTTGGTGGATTTTGCTGCGGACGTTCCTTTCTCATTGATCACCAGGTAAACGCAACAGATTCAGGTTGACGTCTGACACTTCTCCACAATCTTCAAACATGCCTGCATTTTTTTAATTCAGAAAATTATTTGGGGAACAGTGGTGGCCTAGTAGTTGAGGATGCAGACTTGGGTCCACAAAACATGATGTACGGTATAGAGACACCAGAAATAGTTTGAAGACTGGAGGCAGAGCTGGAGGTGGAGGAGTTAAAGATGCTGAGATTTTGTTTAGGAGAGACAAGGATGGAGAGACAGCATCAAGAATGAGGTCATTAGAGGGACAACACAGACAGGAAGGTTTGGAGAAAAAGATAGAGAGGCCAGATTGAGATGGTTTGGACATGTTCAGAGGAGGGACAGTGGATACATTGGTAGAAGAATGATCCTAGAGATGAAGCTACCAGGTAGGAGACAAAGAGGAGATTGATGGATGCAGTGAAGGAGGACATGGAGGTAGTTGGAGTTAGAGTTGAGGATGCAGAGGACAGGGGGAGATGGAAATTGTTTACTCTTGTGGCAACCCCTTAAAAAGGGACAACTGAAGGAAAAGAGGAAGAAGAATGAACTAAGAATTTTTCTAAATTAGGCTTTCCATGTCTTGAACTCTACAAAAGCCTGGCAGAACATGTACTGTACACTTCTTATTTAGTTTAGTACTCTCACTTTGTGTGTTCCTCTGATCCTGTCGTCTCCTGTAGCGTCTATCTGGTCAGGGCTACTGCTTCTCTGCGTCCCTTCCTCCAATGTTGGCGTCTGCGGCCATCGAGGCTCTCAACATCATGGAGGAAGATCCAGGTAGGTTTGACATCTGTACAACCTTTGCTTTGAGAGGACGCTCAACAAGAACACGTACACATCTGTGGAAAACTGTGTTTGTTTGTATTAACCTTGTCTTTTTCACTCAGGGATCTTTACTGTCCTGAAGGAAAAGTGTGGACTGGTGTACAGTTCCTTGCAGGGGTGAGTTCACCTGTTACCTCAGTGTCTGTCTGTGGGTTTCTATGACGATTTGAAGATCCTTCTGTAAGACTTCTGTATTCCTTCCCAACTATGCGACAGAGTTCCCGGGATAAAGCTGGTTGGAGAGCAGTTTGTCCCAGCTCTTCATCTACAGCTGCAAAAAAGTTCAGGCTCTAGAGATGCCGACATGCTGCTGCTACGTGCCATAGTTGATTATGTAAGCCCAAAGCTTTATTACACTTTTATTGGAAAAAGATTCTTGTTTTATGTGTGTTATGGGTATTTTATACTGAGTACATTGTGATTTGTGTCTCAGTGTATGGAACGAGGTGTGGCTCTGACCCTTGCACGCTACCTGGAAAAAGAGGAGCGATTCCTGCCACCACCCAGGTAAATTCTTGTATGACTGCAGCTCTGAACAAGAAAGAATAAAAGAAAAGAATGAAGTTGTTTTGTTTATCTACTATCTGTATTCCTCACACTGGCATTTTCCATCTTAAATCCTTGTGGAACATATCAGATACATATGTGTAAAATATAAATACATATATTTATGTAAACAATGTGTTTTCTCAGTATCAGAGTGGTGGTCACGGTCCAGCAGTCCGAGGACGACATCTACAAGGCCGTCTCCTGTATCCGTGAAGCAGCATCAAGTGTCTTGAAATGACAGTGTCTTGTAGGTCACTGCTGGTTGAGTTCAAAATGACAGAGCAGTGCAGAAGACCCTGGTCCGGTTTACACGTGTCCTGACAAACTTCATCACCAACTTCTGAATTCTTTTCTACTGCACATGAACAGGACCTGTGAGTACTAGAAGACATTTTAAGGATCTAAGCAGTTATTTGTGCTATGAGTGCCTGTTGTTTGGCTGCATTAAAGAAGACACAGGAGACACAGATGGCTTTCACTGAGCCGTTTCCTTTTTTTAATCATTCCATTGGTTAAAAATCTCTCTCTGAATAATTGATTATTTTTACTCTGAAAACAAACTACTCTAATGGTAAACGTTGTTATACTTGCATTGTGTTGGTCCATGTCCCCCCTCATATCGTCCAGAGTCCTTTGTCCTGCTACTGGTGACACCTGCTGTGACTTGTCAGAATCCTATGTTTTCTTTAAATATGAGTTAACTTATGTTTGTTTTCTACATCGTTGAAGCATAAGACCTGAGAGATCTTACATTTTTTCTAACATTATTACTGTTTTGGATTCCCTGTTGTTACCAATGAATGAACAGAGAGAAAGACTTTGAATGTCATCACAGCTTAAGATGCCTGCTGCCAATACATACTTGCAGAAAAATTGAAATGTATCTTGACTACAACATATTGATGAATATTTAGCAGCCTCAAAATATTTTTAATAGGAAAAATCTCAATGAACGTATATATATATATATATATATATATATATATATATATGAAATTACTGTCACACTGACACACTAGAATCTATAGCTTCTGAACTACACTGATCTTGATTTAAAAACACTGTAATTTCTTAAAGTTTTCACTAAAAGGACACAAATTGCTCTAGTTTCTCTGAATTCCCAGTGTAAAGAAATTGGATATTAAAATAATTCATCCCCTGTAATAGGTCCTTGTCCCCAAAGGGTAAGCCAACCCCACTGCTCTGGATTCTGATCTAACTAAAAATGTTCAGGTAAGTATTTTAAATACTTATCTGAACATTTTTAGTTTCCTTAGAACAAATGTTCTCTATATCTGGGTCACATCTCAAAACCTGAACTGTACCTTGAGTCCAGAGTAACCTGGGAGAATCACCTGACTCAGGGTTTTACCAGTGATGGATTTGTGAATCTTTTGCTTTTGCCTTTGTTTGCATTTCAACTCCATGTACTTTGTATTTGTGTACTCCAATACCAGTACACACAGAACTCTCTGTTGCTTTGAATGTACATAGTAGCCAAAGAGAAAATGTTGCACTGACGACTTCCTGTGTCTGCAAGTCCATGTATACAAGATGACATTCCAAATATGGTTTTACCTCAAAAATCACACAGTTTTACTACTACTGTTTTCTTTTGTACTTCTAACCACTTGGCTTACTTTGAGTGTGAATGTTTGCTGTAAAAATTTAACTTTTCTTTGCATTCGCTGAGAGAATTCACTTCATGATTTGATAAAGAGGATTTCAAGATTAAATAAAGACAATAAAATAATGTAACTGATGTCAGGTTTGAAGAAGCTCATTTATCTCACATGTAAATGAATGTCGGGCTCTCAGTCACCAACGCGATGGTTTTAAAAAAAAAAAAACACTCCATCCATTGTAGCAAAGTCTCCCTCATTTCTTGGTGTTGTTTCAGATTTGTTAAGATTTCAATTTTTTTTTAAAAAGTTCCAGTGTCAGCTAAGGTGAAAGGAAAGGTTTACAGGTTGTGAGACCAGCCATGAATTAGAGACACTAGGAATAGGTAGAAGACAGGAGGACAGAGGTGGAGGTGGAGAAGTTAAAGATTCTGAGATTATTTTTAGGAAAGACAAGGATGGATGGGATCAGGAATGAGGTGATTAGAGGGACAACCCAGACAGAAAAGTTTGGAGAAAAAGCTAGAGAAGACAGCTTGAGATGGTTTGGACATGTTCAGAGGAGAAACAGTGCATACATTGGTAGAAGAATGATCCTAGAGATGGAGCTACCAAGTAGGAGACAAAGAGGCGATTGATGGATGCTTTGAGGGAGGACATGGAGGTAGTTGGAGTAGTAATAAAGTTGATAATCTGTGGCAACCACTGAATGAGGGACAAGCCGAAAGGAAAAGAAAGAAGAATTGAAGCTGTGTTCATGTAGCACTGTGCTTAACGAGCTGCTGTGGTTTGCTGTGCTTTCAGGGTTGTACGTAACAGCAGTCACAAGTAGAGCCAACAATGGATCCTCACACAAGGAGTAGTGGTAGTCTGGGTGGGTGGGTGGTTGGATGATTATAAATATATAAATATAAAGCAGAATCTAACCTGTAATGAATTAAATGAAGTGTTAATTATTCACTGCACAAACTGAACTTATTCACAACCTCAAAAACACCCTGAGCTGATACATTTACACTACACTCTCCTTGCGCTTTGGTGGATGTTTTAATCTATTGCCTATTGGTCAAATAGATACTTTGTTTGGGAAAAACCCTGAAAATTGTTTTATTTGTCGTTTCTTTGAAGGATGTGAATTGTACATCTGAGGTCTCAGTGCAGTCAGAGCTGAGGCTGCAGTGGCAACAGTTTCACCACAGACGTACAGTGTGTAGACCACTGACAGCAATGGTTTATATAGAAAAATAAAGAAATGGAGAAAGATTGGTAGAAAAATAATGATGTGAATGTGTCCGTTACATCTGCACTCTCTGTCTTAGCATCCTTCTTTACGCAACCCTGCCTGTGGTGGATCAGCTTCGGCTCACTGCTGGACATCTGCCGGAAGGAGGCCAGCCACAGTGGGTATGTTTTAGGCTGTGTGCAGCAGCAGCATGAACCACAGGCCAGGTCTGTTTGAATCCACTGGCCAGGGCCTCAACTGTCTGTTAACATTCACAAATACACATGTGTACAGCCCGGATCTTTCTCTCTCAGGTGTCTCCCACAGATACAGAACGCAATAAGTCAACTTTCATGACAGAATTAGTTTATTTTGGCTTGTTTTATTTGTCGGAACATAAAAAAAGTTCCCTTCTTCAAACTGAAACGCTCTAAGGCAAATTCAGGCTTGGGGACAAACATGGTTCACAAGGTTAGGGTCCCCTAGTGTACAGGCCGTATATACTGGTAGAATTTGTAGTATTAGTGATGTATGTTCTTTGTTACAGCACATGCATTTTGTTTTTTTAATTGTAGGTCTATAAATAATTCCATTAAAAGGGTCAGTAAAGGTTACAGGTAAAGAGACAGAACAAGAAACAAACCACTGATATATTTTTTATTTCTAATGTAACTTGTCATGTTGATAATACTAAGCTTAGGATGTTCCAGAGTCTGTTTCCATGTGAATGAAATTGATATTTAAAATCTGCAAGGGAAAACATGCCAATTTACAGTATATTTTTTCAAATAATATTGAATTAAGCATTTGCCTTCAGTTATAACTTTTGTCCCATTGTGAAATTGAGTTTGACACTCCTACTCTAAGATTTCAAGTATTCCTTATTTCCAAACAACCATTTCACTTCAGAAAAACATATTGCTTCCGATTTAACTGTCAACTAATGAAGCGAACACCTGAAGAGGGAAAAAGACTAAGTGATAGGTTTGGTAATTCCAATCTGGCCATGGAGCACCGACTATTACGTAATTTCGTCTCTAAACCGCTATATTACATTTTAATAATGTGTCCTTCACGGCTGTCCCTCCACTAAGAAGCATTTTAAGTTGACAATAATGGTCTAGTTGTAAAATCAAAACTTTTTTTTTCTTTTTGTCAAATATACACATCGCTGAGGCTACACTAGTCAATGTGTAATTTGTTGAACTTGATTAGATTCTTTGAAAAATATCTGATCGATAAAAATATATACTTAATCATCTTTAATTGTGCATATCGACAATTTTTCAAATATCCCGTAACACCTGAATGCACCACCAGGTTCACGTAACCCCACCTTTCAACGAGGGTACCCAAACAGCCAATCAGTAGCTACGCACGTCACGTTCAGCTTGTCAGTGTTGAGGTGAAGAGCTGGCACAATGTTTCTTTGCTTTCGAATAACAGCAGCGGAAAGATGTAAGTATTCACAAAATGACGGAGAAAGGTTAAAAACAGAGAAATACTGTGTGTAATAAAAAGATAAATTAAAGTACAATAAACTACTCAAATTTTGGAGCTTAGCGACTGAATGAAGGACGCCGCAGTCAGACGGAGAGATAATTAGAAAAGGTAAAAGAGTTTTGTTCAACCGACGCCGAAGTTTTTCTATAAAACCATTTTACAAATCATTTTACCTCTCAACCGAGAGGGTTCTTTAGTTGTGTTATTTTGTTTTTATTGCCGAAGAATTGCCGTCAACTTATCCTCCATGCTAATGATAATTTGGCGTTTTATATGCTAATTACGTATAGTTTTTTTTGCATTCTTTAATGTTTAATGTTATATAACTGATACGAAAACACCGATGTTTGCTGAAGTTAAAGACTTTTGACTCAAGGACATTTAACTTTTTATTATGTAGCTGAAAATGTAATTTAATAGATGTTTTTCTTTTTCTCTGGATCTGGTTTTTGAGATGACAGGAAGTTTGAGGACCACGACAAGATGTCAGTTGTATCTACAGGTTTATCTTGAAGAAAATGACACTCTTGGAGGTATTCACACACAGATTAAAAACAGGCGGATCTGCATCATATTTAATTCTGGAAGAAGAGTGTCAATTAAGGTAAAGGTTTACAAAATGTTTAAGAGACCAGCCATCATGGATTAGAGACACTAGGAATAGACTGAGGACAGAGGAGTTAAAGATGCTGAGATAATCTTTAGGTGAGACAATGGTGGACATGATCAGGAATGAGGTTATTATAGGGACAACACAGACAGGAAGGTTTGGAGGAAAAGCTAGAGAAGCCAGATTGAGATGGTTTGGACATGTTCAGAGGAGGGACAGTGGAATGATCCTAGAGATAGAGCTAGGTAGGAGACAAAAAAAGAGATTGATGGATGCAGTGAGGGAGGACATGGAGGTAGTTGGACCCACATTTCCACTAACACACACCAGGATGTGTGACATCAACCTCTGGAGCTCTATAGGTAAATGGAGTGGTCATCAGTGAGAGACTAAGAAATACAACCAATGCACTTAATAATGTTTTAAACATATACATGTTTTTGATGTCTTTATTGAGCACATCCATACAAAGTACATGTAGTACATAGACTCCATATAATAATGGTAAAGGAATATTAACAAGAGTGGAGAAAAAAAAATAGGAATAATAGGAATTGATCTTAGTGTTTGCAGTAACTGCAGGTTGCAGTATTGGTATCAGACATGATGCTGTATTCAGACATCCCTAACATAATGGCCGTGGTGTATGGATATATAGACTTCAATAATTTCTCACCCTGCTCATTATGCCCTTACATACAGCCATTTTCACTCGGGATATGATGACACAGCACAGAGGTCATGGACATGAGGTGACTCAGTTATAGGTGTGTGTGTGTTAATGTGCAGAATCCATATGTCCTACATCTGCAGTGAAACAGCAATGACTCATACAGATGATGATCCACTCTTCCTCTCTCTGTGATATAACAGAATATGATTTAAAAACCTAAACACTCCTGTGGTTCCTCCTCAGATGCCCAGTTTACAGTAGTTGTGAATGGCTCTCCACAGTTTTTACTGGCGTTAAAGGCTGTTGTCACTGACTTCAGCCTCATGTTTTTAAATATGTATAATTGTTAGCAGTGTCTGCTGAGAGTGAGATCACTCTCAGAAACCAAAATGCTAGGTTGTTAGTTGAAACAGGCCAGGATCGAGGTGTTGTTGCCCTGCACTCAGATTTCTTCACAGTTAATGTGTTGACGTGTACACTGTCACACATTGTTATGTTGGAAGCAGCGTAACTGAAGGCAGAACTTGGGGTGCGGATTTTATCATCTTGGCCTCACTCGCCCTTATACTGAGGAATCCTCTTCTCCCTGAAAGCAGCCAAACCTTCCAAACGGTCTTTAGTTGGTATCACCTGAGGAAGAAACATTTGGCAAGACGAAAAATTAATCCACAATTATTATTTTTCTGGATTTGAGACAGTCAGGCCGAAGCAGGATCAACTGTAGAGTGCAGTATTTTAAACCACCTCATAATGTCTACAGGTGATAAGAAACCTACCTGGGCATAGCATGCCTCTTCAATGGCTAGGCCTGTGGATAAATCCACCTGAAGGACAACAGGAGAGCAGGGTTAGTTCAGTTGAATCAATTTCCTGCTCAACATAATACTGGCTTAAATTTTTTTTGGTGTTACAATACACTTCCATTCTATAACATTAAAAAACAAAAGATGGAAATAATATATATATATATATATAACATCACAGCATTTCTAAACACAGGTCTGTATGTTTGTGTAGTAGTGAACACAGATAATTTTCATTTCGACATGATAAAACCAACTAAGAATATTTCAACATGCTTTGTTGCTACATTTTTTGTGGATCTATGCACTAAAGCACAGGTATCAAACTCAGGCCCGGTATTATAAGTATCCGATATTAAAAGTATCTGAAAAGGCTTCAGATAAAAGTACCCATTTGTGTTTTATTTCTGATTTAATTTCTCCTGTGTTGATAATTTTAAGTGGCTGTACCAGGTTCAATGTTCCCAAAAATTAACATTTAATCAGGAGTAGCAGTTGAATACAGCCAGGCAATTGCTTGAGGCTGTGGCCACTCGGGGGCCCAGTCAAAAAACGCTCTGCTTTGGATACCAATAGCTTTATTGTTTACTGTCAGTTTTACCAAACACCTGTGTATTCAGTGCTGATACTTGATGACTTTACATTCAATTATTGCCTGCTGACCTACGCCGTATCAGGGTGGCAGTCAAGCTGCACAGACGCAGAAGCTCACTGGTTGTCCCCTGCCTCCCCTAACCACCATCTACCACTCCCGCTGCCTCTACAGAGCCAGTAACATCATCAAGGATTGTACCCACCCTAACTTCCACCTCTTTAACCTGCTGCCCTCTGGCAGGCGCTACAGGGCCATAACTGCCAGAACCAAAAAACTCAGAGACAGCTTCTTTCCACGAGCCGTCTCTGTACTGAACACATGGTTAATTTCAAATAAATAACGTGCCATATACATCACGGCATGTCGGCACAAATTTTATTTTATTACATCAAGTCTATATACACTGTAAATTCTATTTTGCACCTACCTCCACTACCTCTATTTTAACTTGTGTATCTGTCTGGCCCACACAGATTCTTTTCTCAATGTACTTCATTGTCATAGGAGTCTTATTTTTATGCGTATGTTTACTTTTAACTGTCTATTTTTAACTTATTATTCATGCGTGCACCTTAGGAGCAGCTTTAAATCCTATTGTACTTGTATAATGACAATGAAGGCTTTCTATTTCTTATATATTGTACCCTGGTGCAGTGACTTCTCACCTCAATTCCCTGGTTGATTGCAAGTTTTGCCATCCTCACCGCAATGGGGCCCTGTAAGAGTCAGTGGTTCAGGTCAGGTTACAGTGGTCCACAGACTGCAGTGTTAAGATACTGTATGTGTGACGGTGATTTGAAGGTCATCTACCTGAGGGTTGATTTCACGAGCCAGCTCCAAAGCCTGCAGATAGGCTGCATCCCCGCTCTTATTCTGCTCCACAGACTGACTGACCAGTCCCACTCGTAGGGCCTCCGTACCATCGACCACTCTAGCAGCAAAAATTAGCTCCTTTGCAAAAGAAACCCCCACAATCCTGGGGAGACGCTGCGTGCCACCTGCACAAGACACAAAGGCAGAGGTGGATGGAAACATGACTTCATGTGGACTATTGTCAAATCATTACCCACAATCACTCTTCTCTTCTATGTCAACACATTTACAAGTGTTGCTTCAAACCTCCATCTACACTTGACCATGATTGACACTCAGAAGCAGAAATAAATGAATATAAGTGAATATAATTTCCTCCTAAAGGAGACTCACCTGCTCCAGGGATGATGGCAAGTTTAGTTTCCACCAGTCCCATTTTTGCAGAATTGGCTGCAGAGAGAACAAACAGCTTTGAGAATCACTATCATTATAGTTCATTGTTATATCAACAGTCTGGACATGTACAATATGTGAAGACAAAATGTCAAAAAAAATAGAGTCATACAAGCAATTCTGATGTCACAAGCCAAAGCCATCTCTAGACCACCTCCTAACGCAGCTCCATCGATGGCAGCAATGGTTGGTACAGGCAGGTTACCTATGGTTCAGATAGAAAAACAAAAAAAACAGTAGTTTCAAGTCAAGGTTTATTGCCTAATATCAGTAACAGGAAGTAAATAAAATTCTAACTGGCATGGAGTTTTGGATACAGATACGTTTTTATAACCCCAACCAGTGAGTCTGTTAGAACAAAATCTAATCATTCAATAGAACAAAAATTACAAACTCATTTTCCAATAAATTTAAACTGGGTCTTAGTTAGAATGCAGCACCCGCTGCTGAGTCAATATGATCTGTCTCCACACTTTACCAAGCTCTGTGATCAAGGCTCTGGCTTTAGACACAAATGGTCCCACTTCACTCTGATGCATCTTAGCTCTTTCCTTTAGATCTGCCCCTACACAGAGCGAAAGACACATTTGAGGACAGACAAAGATGGAGAACATTCTAGACCATTTCTTTTGAAAAATATAACCCAGTTACAAACTAAAGTGGTACCTGCACAGAAGATCCCAGGAGCCAAACTACATATAATAACACTGCGAACTTTGTTATTCTTCTTTATGTCCTCCACGGCATCAAACATCTGAAATATAGATATAGGTTTATGTATACATAATATTAACAACAAAATATGTAAGCATTCTTCTTTTCCTTTCAGTTTGTCCCTTTTTCAGGGTTTGTCACAGTGGCTGACCTTTTTCCATCTCCTCCTGTTCTCTGTATCTATATGTATCCACTGTCCCTCCTCTGAACATGTCCAAATGCGCAGGATTAAATCCTAACCCTTCATGTCGATAAAACAGTAGAGCTTATATCAGGCATGGGGAAACTTTTTGACTCAGCGGCCACAATTGGTCCTAAAATTGGACATGGGGGCCGAGACCAGAGCAGAAAGATTGATAGTTAATTTAAAGTAAGATAAATGTTTAAAACATAAAATCTTGTAACTCCAATACCCTTTATGATGTCATCTAATGGGGAAGTACGTTATTGAAGGGAAAAAGCAGAAGTATAATGATCATATAATTTGGACAAGATTGGCAGGCTGCATTAAAAAGCTCAATAGGCTGCATCTGGCCCCCAGGCCTTAGTTTGCCCATGCCTAACTTAGATAGTAGCAGTAGAAAAATATTAAAGTAGAAATAGGGGTGAACACAACAGGCGAAATGCTTTTATCCATCTTCACCCCCTTATCTCTTAATGGCTTGCAGGTTTAGTAGTCCTCCAGGTGGTGTGTCCACTGGAAGGCAACACCAGAACCAGGTTTCCAACTTGCTCAGGACCCTTTCCCACTCACAGTAAATAAATGTACTCCCCACTAACTGAATTTAAAAAAAAGCTTCTAAGATGGGAGGTGACATTTTCTAATACAAATGTAATGTCCATTTTCCTAAGGAGATCTCTAACCCAGAGGGCCAAGGTGGAGGCCCAAAAGAAAACAGGGGAAATACTTAAAAAACATTTTCCAGAAAAATATAATCAATACAATATAACGTCATTAGGACAGAAATGACCATACCTACCAATTTTACAAGATTCTTACTGATGGCATTCTTGGCTTTCGGCCTATTTAGTCCAATGACAACAATACCTGCAAACAGAGTGGTAATATGAGAATAGAGCATAAATATGGATAATGTGTACTCTACACTAAACACTTTACTCACACCTCGACCACATACAGTTTGTTGGAAGTATTCATTAAACCTGTTATTCCAAATACTACCCTGTGGTTTCTTACTATAACAACCTCCTACTTTGTTTCTGTTTCTGTCCATTACATTTTTTACAGTTGATCTATTTCCCCTCTGTGCACCTTACGCCAATGGTCCCCAACCACTGGGCAGGGGACCGGTACCTGTCCGTGGGTGCATTGGTGCCGGGCTGCAGAGAAATAATGTTTCCTTTTGGCCCCACCTGGCTATTACTTCCACTTAGTCCATACCGATATCAACAAAAGAACTTAACAATATGGCTAGGATTCCATCATCAATAATGCAACTACATTTGATTAAAAAATATTTTCTCAATGAAGACAATCACAATGAACTCAAAATGACGCAGAGTCATTGAATCAGGATTCTAACCTTGTATGCCTGTCTGGTAGAAGAAAGTTATAGGCTGTGTACACTGGAGAAATCTTTGTTGTACCCATGCACAGTAAATTCGGGCAGGAAGTTTTTATAGGTAGCGAAATATTTCAGAACCAGGAAAATTAAATTTTATTAAGGGGTATTTATCTGCCACAACTTAACGACATGTCCGTGAAAATAGTACAGGGGATTTAACCGGTCCATGGCGCAAAAAAGGTTGGGAAACACTGTCTTACGCAACACTTTTGTTCCTTCCATTTATAAAAGTACACGATTACCATAGTCTATAACAGCGCCAAGGCAACTGTCACTGTAGGTTGACTCCTAGTAACTTACCCTGGTCAGCTCCGTCTAAATATCTAACACGGAGGTCGTCCTTCGCGTCGGAGCTGTAGTGTCGCGCCGCCACCGCCGCCGCCGAGGCTCTGGTCCAAGGACAGCGCGTCACTACGGCGGGGAACTGCTGCTGTGAGGAGCCGCGAAGAGCTCCCGACACCCCGCATAGCACGCTCCGCTCTACAACACGTAGAGCTCTGCGCAGCAACACAGCCGCCATTTTTCCAGCTACAGTGGTTACTCTCAACTTTGAACCTATTCACGTGACTATGCCATGTGACGCTATCTGTGTCGTCACCAAAAACGATATCTCTGTAGCAGAGTCAAAATAGTGACAGACCTGGGGTCAGTTTCACAACGACGCTATGCATTAACCATGTAAACAGACGTGATAAGTCACCAAGACGCAGCGTTACAGCCACAGAAAGTATCAAATCAGTTGTACCTTTTAACACTTTGTTAACTGTTAGCATTGTTGTTGTTATTTAGCTTAATTTGCAATTAAGAGAAAAATATACAGAAACTACATATGTACGTTATAATTCACAAATATTGTTTATTGATAGCACAAACCTGAAAACATGAAACAAAGGTTAACCCAAAACTCATGACATTTTTTAATAAAACTGCAATTATCATTAAAACAGAACAAGTGTGAATATGAGCTGTCTCTGCAGTCAAACTCTTGTGTGTGACACATTGGTAATCTGAACTGTTTTTAGATTTCACACAGTGTGAAGTGACAACAGCCTCCTACTTCAACTATGAACAGATTAAAATGGACGGAAATAGTCGAATTAGGAAATGAATCTGTCTTGGATCCTTTTTTTTAAACAATAGCAATATAGTCATAGTTTTGTATCTCACAGCAACAGCTCAAAAACTTTAAACATAGTACAGAGTTGAATGTTTCACCCAGATGAAAAGAATTACAGTGTAATGAAAAATAGAGACCAATGAACAAAGACTGAAAATGTGTTTGTCTCTTAAAATACAAGAGAAAGACATAGAAAGAGAGAGAGAGCAACACATCTAAGATTGCAAGCACAATGATTTTGAAATCCCCAGTCATGGATCATTCACGTTAAATTAACAAACATTTTGAATGTGTTTAAATACATTATTTCAAATGTAAAAAAAAGGGAAAAAACATCTGTTGTGACAGATGACTGTGTTCTTTCAGCAACAAGTGGAACACACACTTGTGCAGGAAACCTACAAAAACAATCATCTTTTGATCGATGGACAGTGAACCAGGTCGAGCACAGAGATTTGTTCTCTATCACAGCCCTGATTTAAAAGTCTTTGGAGCTTGTTCTAGAAACAACATCTGAGCACAACCACAATCATTTCAACTTGTGCAACTATTGTGTGATTGGTAAGAATTGGAAGTGGGTTTGGTTGAATCTGATTGCGTTGAACACAAACATACCTAGTATGCTGTGTTGTTTTGTTTTGACGAGCAAAGATGAAACTGTACAAAGAAAGACTCCTCCCTTTGCAACAGACATGCATGTTAAAAACTCATGGCATATTTTTTCCATTTCTTCTCCCACTTCTCATTTTTTACCATAACTTGGAAACAACTTTATCATCAATATCCAGATAGTCGTTGAATAGTCACACAGTACGTCTTTGCCGCAAACAAACGATATCCAATTAACTTTCACACCTACCTCACTGAATTGCCTCTCAACAATAACCAGGACACATGACTGTACGTGTTGATGTCCAATTAGATGAGTACAACTAAGTGAGCAGAGAGGAACAAAACAGAGTCTACATTGTGTCTTAACCAACATTTCATAGTCACTGCAGCAGGTTAAGGTTAAGACTGTAACATTGTTTGAACACAGTATAAGTAACTACAGTAATAATAACAGGAAATAACCCTGATAACAGGCACACGGCGGAATAGAAAAATTGTGTGAAAATGAAGAAACACAAGTGCTTTAAAATGTCTCACTCAGAACACATCAGTGTTACTACAATAGAGCAGCAGCAGCAGCAGCAGTAGTGTCCGTGTTTGGGTCCTCAGTGTGTGTGGACATTACTCTGGAAGCGGGGCTCAAGCTGTGTCTGCTGCCTTTACAGGGGTCCCACAGTGTTTCCATGCTGCCTTTGTGCCGCTGGCTCCAGCCCTGCATGTCATTCACCTGTACTGATAGAGGACACAGAGCCATTGATGAAGGCTCCAGAGAGTCCTGAGAGGTGCTTGGCTGTCCTCCAGCTGTTCTACTGACTGGTGAGGAGGTCTTCCCAGCAAACTCATACTCAGGGTCTATCGACTCAACTTTGACCTGCATGGGTCTGGCTTTGATTCGCAGTTTATGAGGCAAGGCAGAAGCACCAGTATCAGGCACTTTGTGTGTAGAGACGATGACACTGGTCAGGCCAGCTGTGGACAGAGTGAATCCTTTGGGAACCTGCTGTTCATCCTCGCCGTCTGATGCTTTGCTCAATACACCGTCGTCGGAGCTCCTCGGGGAGTTACTGGAGGACCTGGCGGGGTGCATAAAGGAAGCCGGCTGTGGGAAGCCACAGGAGAGGGAGCTGTTCAGGCAGTTTCGGTACAGCTCATATGGACTGCTCTGCTCCTGGGTATAGGTGCTGCTATCTGTTGGCTCTTGTTTGACCTTTGCGTTTCTGCAGACAATATATTCACTCGGGGTGCCACAGTATGTCTCAGGCATGTGAGGTGAACGCTTGATGACTGATATGCAGCTGCTGCCCAAGTTTGTTTCCCTGCTGGAGGAGCCCTGGTCAGAAGAGGGTGGAACGAGCTCCTGGTATAGGTTGACCACTGTGGAGCTGGCCAACCTCTGGACTTCCTGTGTATATGCCGCTGAGCTCATCAGGCCAAACTTTAGCTTCAGTGAAAGCAGCTCAGCCTTGAGTGAAGCATTTTCTTCTCCGAGAGCCATTAGCTTGTTCTCGAGCACCATGTCATTGATGCGCCGCTTCTCTCTAGAGCGCTTGGCGGCTTCATTGTTTTTACGACGCCTCTCCCAGTAAATGTTGTCTTTTTTCTCCTCGGGAATAAACTCTCTTTTCCTGCGGCATGAGGTCTTAGCCCTGAATGGAATATCATGTCCAATCAGCTCCCTGTTAGCCCCTTGTAAGGCTACAGCCAGAACTAGAGTGTCCTCTCCGCCGTAGGACTCACTGGATTCCGACTCCTGCTTGACTGACTGCATCTTATCACAGACCCAAACAGCTATGTCCTCCTGGTCCTTTAACTGTTCACCATAATGTTTGCAAACGCCAATGGTGACTTCAAAATTCACCTTATCAAGTTGAGGGAAATCTATGGAGTAACAATAAGAAATGTTTAAAGGTCAGTATAAACTCAACAAAGGATATTGAAGCCAAATTCTAAGTTAATAAACAAAGTTTTTTTAAAAGTGAAATCGGCACATTGACAAATACAAGTGACAATCGTACTCGTTATTGACACAGTGTTTATACCAGGAATATTCAAGGCCTGCATACAACCAAACTGGTGTTTACAGGCACCTAAGATACAGATGCAAACCAACTAAAAGAAAAGATGCAACCTAGAGCTCAAATAAAAATGTAATTTAAAGAAAACCTGATGATAACAGTAGCTCCTATAAAGTCCATTATAATAGAACTGTGCACAATTGCAGAACGGGGGTTAAAATGAATCTGAATTGGACCGCAAGACTGACATGAAATGATAAAATTTAGTTTTCTTTTCTCTTACACAGTTTTGCTTTAATCAGCAGTTTGACATAAAGGCATTGCTGTCGGAGGGAACTTTTAACTGGGATGGCATTTGTCTGACACTGCAGAATGTTCTACAGTGTTCATCTTCAACCAGTTTTACAAGTTGTTTGTTGTAAATCTTTTCTTTATCTTTTGTTTGTACATAATCAGCAACACTACATTTTTTGTCTGATATGCTGTTCTTAAACAAAGTTGCACCTGTTGCTTTTGCAAAAACATGAGAGAAGGAAAGATGAAATCATTTTAAAATGTGTTTAATAATGTCATTTTCACGTGTTTGTATTACCTTTAAATATCAGCAATATTAAAAGTACAACCAACACTTTGGTTTTGGTTTATATAAAAAGATAACACACCAAATTCTACAAAGATTGATATTTTTTTTAATTTTATTCCCCCAAAACAATTAAGTTGTACCTTTCTAAGAAAATAATGAAGTAGCTTCTTAAAGGTTGATCTAAGAACCACAGTAAGTGGTTCTAATAAAGCTGGAGTGATTTGGGATTTGGGATAGAGCAATAAATAATAAATTATTAATTGAAAATCTAGGATTTACAGAGACCCATGGTTTGAGTCTTTGAAAAAGATTTTTATGACATACTTACTAAACATCCATGTTTTAAATGATATTTTTTCTTACAGTAAAAAAAAAATATATTGTTATTGTTTTGATTACTAGTGGACAGAAAACTATACTATATCTATTTTTACTGGTGTCCTGTAATAGAACAATGAGAACACAAGAGCACGGTAAACTATAGCCTCATCGTCTTTCTTTGACTTATAGTGAGTAACATAAACCAAGCCACAGTTATAGAGAACACAGGACAGGAAAATGATTTTTCATAGAAGTACACATTTGTTTTTATACCGGTGCCCCTTACGTTGATTTTCCGCATTTGTAAGTGGCTTTGTTACAATTTTGTCTTGACAAGTTACCTATCCACAGAAACCAGGGGTACTTCTGGTATCTTAGGCCTTTTTTTTAAGTGCCAACAAGTACAGAAGAACGCGTGTGTGGTCGGCCACTGTTCATGTTCGTACATGACATCATCACATTGCTTACTTATGACACTGAGGCACGGTCTCTATCTACGCCCTACAAAGAAAACTGTTACAGTGAGAGCTGCTCGCATTGAATGCGATGAAAAGCATCTTGTAGGTGAATAACGCCTGACTACATAATCATACACACGAGGCTGCAGCTACAGCAGCGCAGTCAACACAACAGCCAGTAACACCGCCGCTACTGTAGGCTTATTTAAACTCTTACAACACAGTCGCAATCTGTCACTAGTGTTACGAAGGGCAGGCCTCTGTGTGCCTGAAAAAAATCTGCGACCCTACTATTACACAAAACACAAAAATTCAATAGCTTAATAAAAAAGTCTTCGCTTCAAAATAATCAACAGTACATAAAACGAAATATACAAACACAATGGCTGCCGTTCATAAGACTGCAGTGTGACTGCGGAGCGGCGCATATAAAACTGCCAACCAACAGCACAAATCACAAGAACAACAAAATGGCTTAGCGTTGAAGTCGAACCAAAACTGTACCTTTTCTGACAGCTTTGCTCTTCCAATACTTCCGACACGTACAGGTCTCCTATCAACTGCTCAGTATTCTAATAGGGTAATAAAGGGGCTACTACTGTCCACGGACGGCTCTCCGCTTCCTCGCGAGGGTTCCTTCTTCGAGGGGCTAAGACTAACTCATGGATCTGTGTTAGTAGGTCAACGTATACGTATATTGGCAGCGCGGGGCCAAGTGGCAGTCACAACAGCCAATCAATTTGCAGTGTTTGTCGTGTATTAGCCAATCAGTTTTTGCGTTGGCAGTGCCTTACACATGCTTGTCGTCATCAACGGTACGTAGGTTGCGTTTAGGGCTAATAGTGCGTTACACAGGGAAATGTGTTTGTATTCAGCATTAACAGGGCACAAAGAATACGCTAAACGTACGCCAGTGTAACTGAAAATAACCTGATAATTATTCGCTTATACTGTGTGACTTCACCTAAATTGCATCTAGTAGTGTGACAGTAGTTTTTTAAGCTTTATTTCATTATTTAAATGATCGGAGGGTATTTAATTTACATTGCGCCATTAAAGGAATAATCACATTACAAATTACAGATTACTTTGTTGATTTTAATATAGAAACAAGACTAACTTGAATAACGCAAATGTAAACACAACAGCACGTAATACCAGTAATAAGAGTTCATCATAAATCTTAACTTTTTTCCAATATTAGTAAAAAAAAATCATTTATCAGATTTTCTTGTCCTCATTTGGTGATTGCTAGAAGTCTCATAAACCTAAATATAACAATTGTTAAAGCCAGGTTTAACGCCGTCTACACATTACATAGAACGACAGTGCTACCTAGTGGCAACAATATTACACTGCAGATTAACAGATAAAATGTGACATACTTTTTCATGAAAACTTAAAATCCTTTAGTGCATAACTCACCTATTTGTGGGCTCTGAGTGAGGATCAATATTATGAATAGAATGTGCCTCCTTCTACTCTCTGTTACCGATGCCCATTTCTTTACAAACTAAATATTGAATGCTAAATTAAAATTTTATTTTAACGTGTTCATTTTTAGCTGTGATTTTCAAGCCCTCGAACCTCAAACATGGCACTTAAAGTGAATTAAAACTTATGAGTATTTGATAAAACAAATAAGAGATCAATAAAAAAGATTGTATATTCAATCGATTGCATTATCAATCTCCCGTTGTGCCCAGCACATACACCTTCCAAATGTCCTATTATTCTTGAATTCTTCTTCACCTTTCAGCTTATCCCATTTTTCAGGCGAGTCAACAAATTCCATTTCACCCTGTCCTCCGCGTCCTCAACTCCAACTTCAACCACCTCCATGTCCTCCCTCACCGCATCCATAAATCTCCTATTTGGCCTTCCTCTTTGTCTCTTACCTGGTAGCTCCATGTCTAGCATTCTTCTTCCAATATAACCACTGTCGCTCCTCTGAACATGACCAAACCATCTTAATCTGGCTTTCTCTAGCTTTTTCCCCAAACCTTCCTGCCTGTGTTGTCCCCCTAATTACCTCGTTCCTGATCTTGTCCATCCTTGTCACCCCCAAAGAGAATCTCAGTATCTTTAACTCTGCCACCTGCAGCTCTGCCTCCTGTCTTCTACCTATTCCTAGTGGCTCTAATCCATACATCATAGCTCGTCTCACAACTGTCATGTAAACCTTTCCCTTCACCTTAGCTGACTCTCTTCTATCACAGATCACTCCAGAGACCTTTCTCCAGTTGTTCCATCCTGCCTGTACTCTATTCTTCACCTCTCTCCCATAGTCTCCACTGCTCTGAACAGTTGAGCCTAAGTATCTGAACTCCTCCACCTTCTCCACCTCGGCTCCTTGTAACCTCACCACTCCACTGTTCCCCTTTTCATTCACACACATACTCGGTCTTGCTATGACTGACCTTCATTCCTCTTCTCTCCAGTGCAAACCTCCACTTCTCTAGGTTCTCTTCTAGCTGTTGCCTGCTCTCATTGCAGATCACAATATCATCTGCAAACGTCATTGTCCATGGAGACTCCTGTATGACCTCATCTGTCAATCTGTCCATCACCAAAGCAAACAAAAAGGGGCTCAGGGGATCCTTGATGAAGTCCCATCTCCACCTTAAAGTCCTTTGTCCTTCCAACAGCACACCTCACAACCGTTGTGCTGTTCTCATACATATCCTGCACCAGTCTAACATACTTCTCTGCCACTCCTGACCTCCTCATACAAAACCACAGTTCCTCCCTTGGCACCCTGCCACAGCCCTTTTCTAAATCTACAAAAACACAATGAATTTCCTTCTGACCCTCTCTGTACTTCTCCATCAACATCCTCAAGGCAAATATTGCATCTGTGCTACTCTTTCTTGGCATAAAACCATACTGTTGTTCAAAAATATCTACCTCTTTCCTCAACTGAGCCTCAACTACTCTTTCCCAAATATTCATGGTATACCATGAAGATGATGAGCTCAATAATCTCTTCCTCTGGACACTCTCCTGGACCTCGTAATTCGATCCACCAGGTCTCTTCATCCTCCTTTCTCTGTCCAGAGGAAACACCTAACACCTTCCTAGATCTCTCCCTAATAATTCTAGCTGTGGTCTCCCAATCATCTGGGAATTCCTCACCACAGCCAAGAACTGCTCTGACTTCTTTTCTAAAGTCTTTACAACATTCCTCTTTCCTTAACTTCCAACTACTTTCTTAACTACTCCATTCCATTTCTCTTCCCATCCAATCCATGGTAGAATAACTTAAAGCCTCCCCCAATATTTCTAGCGCTGCTGCCCTTCCACCTGGTCTCTTGCACACACAACACATCCATTCTCCTTCTCCCCATCATGTCAGCTAGCTACCTACGTATCCCTGTCATTGTACCTACATTCATTGTTCCCACTTTCAGACCAACTCTTCTAACCTTCCTCTTTTCCCTCTTTGTCTTAATCAATCTTCCTCAGGTTCTTCGTTGTCTTCGACTAATAGTAGTTCAATTTCCAACAGTACCCTGTAGGACTTACGGGGTACTGTAGCCTGTAGGTCCTACAGTGCAGTTAACCTACAGTGTAGGTTAGCAGCACTGTTGGCGGTGGTTGTTAACCCGGGCGCCGACCGATCCGGTATAGAAATCTTTTTGTTGTCTCGCATCTTGATGCCGGATACCCTTCCTGACACAACCCTCACCATTTATCTGGGCTTGGGATCGGCACTAAAAAACACTGGGTTGTGCTCCCTCGTGGCTGGGTTTGCTCCCTAGTGGCAAAGCAAAGTAAGTACACAAAGGACTAGGAAGGAGAGACATGGAGAAAAAGTGTAAAATAAAATAAGTTAAATCAGTATTATAATCAGATGAGAGCTGGGGGTTGAGTTATTGACTATAGGGAGGAGTTACGTTGGTAAGACAGGTCATTAACTTGAAAAGAATTGTTGACACAAGTCCACGCTAATGCTAATTGACCGTTTAAGCTAATTATGTATGCCTAATTTTCGTAGCCGCTATAAACCCCAAAGTGGTGTTCTAAGATTGTGGCCGCTCTCATGAGATATATTGTATAATGACATAATTTATTATATAAAGCTTTAGATTGTTTTATGTGATTTTGAAATCATTTTAGTTTTGCTTTCAACTGGCACTAGTAGGCCTACACTGAATAGGCCTAGAATTCTTTTGACACCTTTTGACACTAGTATCTAACTATCTATGTTCCTCTGTATTATACTTATCACATTATCCCTTCAAAACTGCTTCCTTCATTTATTCATTCCCACCTATTACTAAAATTTTACAATATGCTGTGGTTAAGTAAGTCTTTAGGGTTCCTGGTTCGAACCCAACAACTGCCAGTTCACTGAGGTATCACTGAGGTCCACTGAGCATTTCCCACTCACTGCTCCTTCTTTTCTTTCCTTATGTTTTCATGTTTGTCCCATGAACGTGGGCAGTGGTGGGTTGCTAGTTAAGGATGTGGTCTGGAAGGTTAGTGGTTTGAATCCACACACTGCCATTTAGTTGATGTTTTAACTCATTCAGTCAATTCATCTCTATCCACTGATAGAGATCATTGGGTTGCAGAGGCAGCGGTCTCCACAACTGCCACAAAATCTCACTGCACCATACTGTGAGCCTCCTCTATGTGGGTGGGGAGCCCACTGAATGTTATGTGGGTCGGAATGGTGCTAGGCAGCAACCTGGCAGCTGGTGGATTGGAACCTGAACCTGACCCCATTCTGCAACCTTAACCGCTAGGCCACCAATGTTTTGACATTTCATTGAAGCAACTTTAATAGTTGACCTTCAGATTCAGAAAACGTGATCTTGTCTGTAGGTTTTTCTAAAAAGTGAGGGAAATTTGAGGACCAGGACAAGATCACGAGTGTATTTGATGGTGATTTACCCTGAAAGAAAAGACAAAGGAGATACAGGTAAATACAGATAAACACACACACACACACCAGACCTAGAAATAGATATATTTGCAGCATGGTTCAATTTATTAGTGGATGCTGTAATTTTCCTCTTTTTTAAACTTGTGCTTGTGACAAAACAAAACCCAGGACTCTCTGTTCTTTGCAAATCTGCCCTGACAGCAGAGCAAAAAGTTTTAGGTTTAATTCCCAGAAAAAACAGCAGATGGCTGCCACTGTGCAGTACGGTGTACAAATAAAACCATATAAAACGATCTAGTCGTTTAACACATTATTTATTTTTCTTACAAAAGAGAAGTAAACATTTTTTCTTCTGCATCTGTTTAAAATAGCTACTCCACAGATAGAAGTACACAATACATGTTTGAATAGACAACTGCATAAACAAAATGAACATGATAGGTTGTAGCACAAAGCTTAGTGCTAATTTTTATTATTAAAGGATGACTATAAACAAATACAATGTTTGAACATCATTTACAAAACTGTACAACTTTCAAGGCCTTGTGAAAAGTTACAGAACAATTAAAAAAACCTTCATTTATTAATGACCTCACAACCAATTAAGCAACATTTTCTATAAAATATTGTTATACCATAGAATTCCATCAAAATGTTTCTCCAGGGAAAATCATTGGAGTCGTATGGTCAATAAATCTACTCAACTAAACTCTACATACCCCACATCACATAAGTCGGGAATATGTACATGTAATGTGCATTTGAAAACAGTATTGATTATAGGTTATGTTATTATGCAATTACAGCTCACATTTCTACATAAATAATATGTTCAATGTCAGGGTGTGGCTCATACAAGGTGCTGCTACATCATGGAACACTGTAGTTGAGTTATCCACAAAGGAAAATCTTTAGTGTTGCTATTGTGTAATCATAGTGTATTAAACAACAAATCACAAATGTGTCACAGATATAGGCACAATATTGAACATCACTGCTGCGGCCACCATCGTTTGTCAGTTCAATATAGCACCTAACTCTTGTGGGGTTATTGGGGGCTTCACTGTTATAGCACAATAACGTAAACTGGGCTCACTGTAACTGTAACTGTTTACTGATCAGTGAAGCAGTCTCACTTGGGTCTCATCAGGGAGCTTTTCCTTCCTTAAAATATTTTGTTTGTAGTTGCACAACACAAACTATTCCTTGAAATAACACCATCATTCAGTCTTTAAATAAAAAGCCTTAAAGCAGGAAGCATCAAGACAAATGTAAATAAGGGGGTTTATTTTGCAGTTACTGTCCTGATGCTGTGACAAACTTATCCCTGGTTCTAATATATTGCATTCATCCAATTTATCACATTGTTTCAAATCCCCTGGTCTTTTAGAATTTGGGTTTCTTAAATCTAGTGGACTGTCTGTTACAGATTTGACTATTGGGAAATAATTTTAATCTAATTAGATTAAAACTTAAATTAAGCAATAAATCTGTGTTACACAAATAATGAAGCTCAACCTTGAAATCTGTTCTTAGCATGACCTATCAGCCAGGGAAAGGAAACCAAACTTTTGGAAAAACACACAAAAAGCCCCTCATAATTAATAAAAAAGCTTGTACTTCCCCTTAGGAATTCTGTACCAAGGACACAATGACCATTAATTTGGGTGAACGTTTTCACTTAATGATTTATTGACGTACAACTCCCACCTTTTCTTTCCTTTCCACTCTTTTATTATAACTATGCAAACAGTGGGTTTTTGGTCAACATGTTCACATGCTTTGTGTTTTTTTTTTTTACAAAATCTTCTATGAATATAAAGAAAAATGCAGCACATGTGGGATTACAGCTGCTTTCAATAACCTGCGGCCACAAGTTTGCTTGTTCTAACGTTCACAAGCAAATTTGATCATCAGAAACATGTCAACGTAACATTCCATCATCATCTTGCTCAAGTCTTCTCTCAGTCCATTTCTCTCAGTTCTGCTCATCACATAGTTCATTTAATGGTCGGATCCATTGTCATTTGAGCAGACTCAGGCTTATGTGTCTGACAAATGGGCCATCAGTTTGTCAGTCTGCGGTGGGTCACTGTCACCTAGCAATTCTGTCTCAGGTACTGAAAAGTTCTCGTTTTGGTCGGCCTCTGCCTGTGACGCTCTGTCAGCCAAGTCCTCACAGTTGGTTTTCGAGCTCTCTCCTAACAATGCCACCCTCTCTGTTGCAGATGTGTTAGAGGGAGCGGTGGTGACATAACCAGTAGATGTAGATCCACTGCCACTGTGATGGGAACCTGCTTTGCTCACCATTTGTGGTTGGTGGTGCATCTGCTGAGGTGGCATGGCCATTGGGATTTGCATTGGATAAAAGTTCTGCAAGTAGGGGTAGCCTGGCATTGGGTGATATCCATTCACGGGAATGTATATCTGTTGAGGAACCATGGGCCGAGGAATTTGCCCTTTCATGGGCATGAACTGGGGCTGATGGAAAGGTGAGCCCTTTTTGGGGCTAGCATAACGTGAGGTGTTTGCTGTGCTCATGCTGATGTTGCTCATGGGGCTTGTACTGAGAGAGCTGGTCTGTGTTGTATTGCTCGTGCTCGACGTCTGAACAGAGCTGTTGTAGTTGGACAGACTCTCCCAGGAGCGCAGGCGTGTGTGGATGTCCTTGAAGCGAGGCCGTCTTGCAGGGAATTCACTCCAACACTCCAGCATCAGGGTGTAAATCCATGCTGGGCAGTCATCTGGACAAGGGAGTAACTGGTGGTTGCGGACCATCTCAATGACATCCTGGTTGGAGTATCCACAGTAGGGCTGCAGACCATAACTGAATGTCTCCCACAGCAGAACACCATAAGACCAGATGTCAGAGTCGGTGGAGAACTTGCCATACATTATTGCCTCTGGGGACATCCAACGTATTGGAAAAAGACTTGTTCCCATTAGATTGTAGTAATCAGCGGAGTAGACATCTCTGAGCAGACCCAGATCCAGGATTTTGATGGTGAGTTTATCAAAGACTACAATGTTTCGAGCAGCGAGGTCTTTATGAATTACTTGCTGGCTGGAAAGGTACTCCATTCCAGCAGCAATCTGTGTGATGACATGGAGAAAGTCAGCCTGCTCCAAGGTGGACTTCACTGTTTTGTCATCATCTGAGCTGCTGACGTCTGAGTTTGGGGACCGCATCACCAAATACTCATGCAGGTCTCCGAGGCTGGAATAGGAAAATATCATGCTGGTTGGCTGCTCTTTGTTGACTACGCCCAGCAAACACACTACGTGTTGATGCTGGATCTGAAAGCGGACCATGGCTTCGTGGCGGAATTCTTCACAGAGAGTGGGTTCAACCTTGTCCTTCAATGTTTTAATGGCAACCACCTGGGTCTGCTCACCGGGGGTGGTGCCAAACATCTGACCCTTGTAAACTTTGCCAAAGCGATCTTCACCGAGCTCCTCCATGAAACGCACTGCCGCCATGTTGATCTCTCGCAGCTTGGCCTGTAGAATTGAAGCAGTAAAGAGAGATTTTGTCATACAATGACAATATTGAGTCAAGTTTGTTTGCTAGTTGTACTTGCTATTTAAAGTCTTTAGTGGTTGTAAAGTACCGCACCAAATATTTGGCGTAACTTTAATCTTATGTATTCATTTAGGTGCTTTAACACCTTAGTACCGTATTTTCACGACTAGAAGGCGCACAAAAAAGTCTTAGATTTTCTTTGAAATGTGTGGTGCACCCTATAGTGCAGTGTGTGACGTAGTAGAGGACAAGTTGCGTCGTGTATTCGGTATTTCAAGGGAGTATTGTTTAGCTGGGAGGTGACATTTGTAAGCCCTGGTTGCCTGTCTGTCTGATGACAACTCTATAACACTATGAATGAAACAAGCCTTTATTACTTATTTCTTTATGATCTATGCACCTGATGTTTTTGCTGGTTGATGAGCGACAGCTCCACATCCTGGTTAGGTGGGCTGCTAATCTGGCAACGAGGTGGTGTATCACTTGTATCCTTTTGCTTATTACGACACATGCACACCAAAAAGAAGAGGCAGGCAACAATCAACGGGATGGCGATGGCAGGGATTAAAATGAGCAGGATCTCATTCCTGGTGTTCTCTGGAGGCTCTGAAAACAAACCAAATGTGAGTAAGAAACTGGTCCCAGATCAACGTTGTAAGTTTAAACTTCTGCATCATATTCTGGATCAGGCTGTTCGTTTCTAGTGCTAATATCATCACTTTAATTTCATTCCCACCAATATAAAAAGAAAACATATACTGTATAATCAGAAAATATCAAATAATTTTCCAATTCTTTCAAATATAAATTGTCTTTGAGTTGAGCTGCTAACAGAATTTATACAGTTTTCTTTTTTTGT
Source organism: Paraplagusia blochii (assembly GCA_016785265.1). Lineage (NCBI taxonomy): Eukaryota > Metazoa > Chordata > Actinopteri > Pleuronectiformes > Cynoglossidae > Paraplagusia > Paraplagusia blochii. The sequence goes on along the minus strand of JAFBJS010007433.1, from coordinate 66,387 downwards.
TCTACTTACTGCACGGATGGATGTCACAGAAGTCCACTCTGACCTGAGGGTCCAGAGTGAAGCACCAGGGTGCCTCCATCTGGCCTCCTGGGTTCCTGCAGAAATTGTGACTCCCCCAGAGTTCCGGGTATTCCTGGGACAAGCGATGACTATGAGGGTATTGAGCGCTCCATGGCTGACAGTGATGACCTGATTTGGTGATGCTAATAGTGCCCCTGTAGTCAGCGCCACTTCCATTGTAGCAGGTCTGGTCTGAGGGAGAGTCTGAAGATGGACAGTCTCTATCAGTATATGACATGTCTGTAAATCAGTGTTTATCTGTTGTGATAGCTGGTCGTTGACTAAAGCTTGGTCCACCCTGTAGGTACACACTCTTGTGTGTATCTTAAAATGTTTGTGGTTTTGGTCTGAATGAAAACACTGGTTGACCCCCAATCATGCAACTACCCTTGCCCTTACGTTTATCCTAAGCAATGAATTGTAAATTTAAAGGCCTGAGTGAGCCTCTGTACACTTACATGTACCCAGCTTTTCTGGCGGCACCCCAATCCTCATGCAGGACATGGCGTCACGTGTCCCTGGCCGTGGTAGCAGGTGGCAGCTAGGGAGCTTCAGCTGCATGAGAATCATGGGATTGGATCGAGCAATGGTGTACTCAGCGTGGCACAGGTCATTTTCCAGGGCCTCACACTCATCCGCGCAGAGCTGTCTGCGCCTCGGCACCTGAGAACTCTCGTCACACAGAGGGAAGACAAAGTAGCAGAAGGATGGGATGGCAAACCTGGAGCACTGGTCTGACAAGTGGGTGGAGGTGCCAATCATTGTAAAAGCCGCTGAAAGATGAAGAGGAAAATAAATATTGACATTAAACCTTGAACTACAACGAACACATGCCCAAGTATACCCTAGTGTAAAGTAAAAAGATAGGCAACTGAAAAAGTTCAAGATAAAAATATTTTAACATGATCAGGATGATAGTAACAAATAAACATATAAGGAAAACTGATGAAAGTCGGGTTAATGACTAAAAGCAAGTGTTTACAAACACAAAGCCACAGTGCATAAAATACAGAAAAAAAATCAAAGAAAATATTTATTGGTAAGGTTAACGACAGAAAGTTGTCATTTTTTTCCGTTCCTACTTCAATTCTTTTGGTTGAAATTTACAGAAATGTGCTATTCTTTTCAGCTTCTCCCTTATTTCAGGGGTTGCCACAGTGAATCGACATTTTCCATGTCCCCCTGTCCTCTGTATCTTCTACTCTGACTCCAACTACCTCCAATTTCCTACCTCATTGCATCCATCAATCACCTCTTTGTCTCCTACCTGGTAGCTCCATCTCTAGGATCATTCTTCTACCAATATATCCACTGTCTCTCCTCTGAACATGTCCAAACCATCTCAATCTAACTTCTCTAGCTTTTTCTCCAAACCTTCCTGTCTTTGTTGTCCCTCTAATCACCCCATTCCTGATCCTGTCCATCCTTGTCTCTAAAGAGAATACTTAAATATTGCAGATATTTATTTTTATATATTTTCTTTTTAACAAATCCAAAAGGTGGCAGTATTGTAATGGTCACAAGATCACAAGACGTCATCGCAAATAAACTTCAAAGAGGACGTCAGGCAAGGCCTATTAACAAGTTTAACTTGGTCAGGACTCTGCGTGCCAAAAACTGCTTACTTTATTAGGTATGTGTATTTCTTTTATAAATCTAACATAACTAGGAGTTATCATCTATATTTTGGGTAGTGGCTGTTTAACAATAAAAAAGCACTTGCACTTTAACATTTGTCGCTGTGAGTCTACGACGCGGTAGTTTATTTTCTGTAAGGCAGCATTACAACAGTAGGGGGAGACAGTGATTCAGACATGTGTTTTAACCTCAGCCCGAGCTCTCTCGTCCAGGCCCTGCTCTTAATTAAGCCGGAAAACAAAGCCACCATGTTGTATTTACCCAGGGTTGCAGTTGACTCCACCCACCGCTACCCACATTTCCAAAGAAGTGGAGAAGAGATAAGTTGCTTTTTGTAAAAGACATGGTTTTGGATGAATTGTTGAACTAACAGCTCTTCTAGATACAGTACATAAAAAGCTAGTTGAAGTGAGAATAGCACAAAATGCTATTTTTGCAAATGACTTAAACAGTAACAAGTTACAGTCTGAGGACATTGTTCAAAAATATTGTTTAAATCATTTACATAAAAAATATGTAAATGCAAACATTATATATTTTTTAAAAATATACATAATATAGTCTCTGCAGGTCATGTAGTTATAGACAGTGATTCATGATGAGGCAGTCAGCATTCTCACCTGTGATGCGGTTCTCACTCTCCCCCTGTGTCTGCAGTGATTCAACATATATACTCTGGTTGCCGATAAATCTGGCACAGGCGATCCCTCTGTATGGCTGACAGAAACCTTTTTCCCGTGTCCTAAAAAACATACATAATACGGAATGTTTTTCTATGAATGTGTTATTGGTAAACCATAAATATGTGTTTTGTGACTTGGACGTAGCGCCTGGCTTCAGGAACGTTGACCACTGTTGTTGAATACACTTAGCAACATCACATTGGAGTTCTTATGAGTTTGAAAATGATAGTTGAGCAGCAAATCAACAAATGGCAACATGAAGCAACATTTCTAAGAGGAAAAACTATCTTAGTAGACGATGGCAGAAATAAAAAATATTTCTACTTATTAATCCTTAATTTATTATTGGTCTTAACAAGCCTAAAAATGCTACACATACCTCAAACAAAAGCAGGAAAATCTAAACTACCAGGGCAGGAGCCTGTGATGTGACTAATGTCTTTTTGTTTAAGGTTACAAGGCAGTGCCGTTTTTTTGTTTTGTTTTGTTTTTCTGTACTTGTGCCGGTTAATCCTAAACTCAGGTCACTGAGGTGTTTTGTTTGTGATGGACTCACAGTCTCCCAGGTGTAGCAAAAAACCTTAATCCACAAAGCAAACAGGTTAAGCCCAAAGCAAAGACTTCACACAGCTGCACGTCGACAACCTTCAGGTATCCACTCACAGCTGTCTGAGTGGAACTACCAGGAGGTTCCTGCTGCGTTTACCAGTACTGGTTTCTCCGTATGGTTCCCTGATGGGAATGTTTTAGGAAGTGAATAGGAATTCCACATTTGGCAATTAAATTGAAGTTATTTTTTGTTTGAACACTGGGGTTTAGGCCAATGCAGAGGAACTGCCAACGACCACCATAGGTGTGGCTAAGTTGGTGTATTCCTTCAGTCTACAGGCATAGACCACATTTATAATGGGTCAATGTGGGGAGCCGACAACAGTTTTCAAGGATTCAAAGAAGAATCATATGTCTAACATATGTTAGACATATGATGAATGAAATAAGATACTTGGATCCTGAACCGTCAACATAGATTGGCTAAAGCTGATTCTGCCTTTCCCTCACCATGTTTGAGGAGAGGTGATGAAGTAATCTGACAGAAACAATCTGTAAATTATCTAAAGTGCAGGAAGACAGACAAAGTTTTAGTCTTTTTAGCTCCTTAAAAGTGCAGGTATAACAGATTTGCAGACTTGTATTATTGAATAATGAGGTAAAAAGGTTGGTCAGAACTGAGTCATTACATGAACCAACATTCCTTCTGGATCACAGAAGACTGAACCAAACCACAGGCTCATTTCTTTCTGTAGCCGAAGGAATTCATGTCCAGCCTCATCCCGCTGAGTCAAACAAACATGACGGAGATGAGGGTAGGAGGGACTGACTACGTGCCCTGCTACCCTCATCTTCATCACTCGACTGCATCAGTAACCGTGGGCCTACATTTCTAACACTCAGTCAAGGAGATGTAACCAACGTTGTCTGTTGCCATCATGTCTGTACAAGTTCATTTTAGCTCCAGGCACCAACTTCTGTCGCCACAGACAGATACAGCTGCTCCTCTGAGGATATTCATGATATACACATAGTACTTATGGACCACCCTCTAATCCACTCCTACTGCAGCAAACCTCTGGTCTGTTGACTTAGATGATGTCATCACTAACCAAACTTGTGTAGTAGGTTGGAGGTAGGGGCTTTCTGCCCCCGAGAACTGTCACGTTCTATTTTTGACTGTTTTCCTCCTTCGAAACAAAAGACCAGTACCAGCTGCTTTCTTGTCTCCTAGATCAAGAATGCTTTTGTCGTTTAGTTTGTGGACTTTCTAAAAAAAAAAAAACAGTTCTCTTTGCTGATAAGTTTTTCTTTTCATTTGCCAAGTGAAAAGCTATGCTGATTGGACTGATCTGCACCTAAACCGTATTTCTCTCAGTTTACTTTACTCTCCTGAGGCTTTAACCATATATTTTGGTTTTACTTTGAGTGGAATCAATCAGATTCCTTTTAAAATCTATACCTATTGATCACTATTACTGGTTATTTTCCCACAAACTATCCAGTATACCTTTGTAAGAGTATATGGTTTATGCAAAAACACATACACAGATGGTAAACTACTTGTATGTCAAGATTCTGCCTTGGACATCAATAAATCCATTTTAGGGTGACGCTAAGAAGCACTTAACAACATTAGCTCTGGCGGCTCACAAATTCATTACAGTGTAAATACCAGGAAAGCCAATTCGGTTAATCTTAACTAAGTAAAATCCAGTGTCGGTCCATCTTGTTACATCTTCTCTACTTCAGCACTTCCCATTTTTTTTCTTTATATTTATATATTATATTATTTTGACATTTAGATATTTAGTTAAAATCACAAAAGTATCACCAAAACTTAATATGTTCTGTTTCTATATAGTTATAAATACTGCCCCCTGTTGGGTTGTAGACTGAACTACATGGGATAATGCAGTGGATATCTAATTCTTGGTGCAGTAGGGGGGTCGGGTGGGGAGACAGTGTTTACTACATTCATACATGAAACTCAAGTGCTGATAGCAGAATGACTGTGACCTGTGCATGACCTCTGAGCATCCTGGATGATACACACACACTGTGGTCTGGAAGCACTGGTTTGTTTAAGCTTTGTATAATCAAGCCTAAGGCGAGTGTAAACAAGACATTAATCACAGAGGTGGGGGTGTCAGAGACACCAATGTCTACATTTGGTAATGTGGGAGACTAGGGGGATGGGTAAAGGATTTAATTCAAGCCTTTATTTTAGACTTGTTTGGTATTATTTAATACTAAGGTCTAGATTCTTGTCAAATAATATAACATATTTTAGTACTGTGTGCAGCTGTTTTGTGGGGTAATCTTGTGTCACCATAAGTAAATCTGCAAACGTCAATCTTTGAGTTAAATGTATGCCACACATACTGCTTTATTTGTGGTTCTCTAGTTAGAATTACCTGGAATAGGTAGAAGACAGGAGGAAAAGCTGGAGGTGGAGGAGTTTAAGATGCTGAGATTTTCTTTAAGAGAGACGATGATGGACAGGTACAGGAATGAGATTATTAGAGGGACAACACAGACAGGAAGGTTTGGAGAAAAAGCTAGAGAAGCCAGATTGAGATGGTTTGGACATGTTCAGAGGAGGGACAGTGGATACATTGGTAGAAGAATGATCCTAGAGATGGAGCTACCAGGTAGGAGACAAAGAGGAGATTGATGGACGCAGTGAGGGAGGATATGGAATGAGAATCCTGGATTAGATTTTCAAAAGGTTTCACATATTTAGCACCTCCAATGGGAGCCATTTGATCTGCTTTTAACCCAACATTTTACACAAAATATTAAAATTAAGGGAAAATTGGTGGCAGATATAATAAAAAGAAAAAAAGTCTTGTCTATTGCACATATTGTTGAATTGTTCTATGCACTAAAATGCACATATGTTCACTTACGGGTTGTTTGGGCCATGTGTAGGCACTGGACCTGTGAAGAAAAAGATCGCAAATTTATCTGTCAGACTTTTTTTTAGGTACAAATATAACGTGTAGAAGTACAATGTTTGTACATAGAACAGTGTGTGTTATAGAGACATAGTAAATCAAAAAAAGGTTACCACAAAGATGAAAATCAAAACAAATAAAAAAGTCAGCATAATATTAAAGTAAAGCTCACCTAGTTTAACATAGAGTACACCTGTGGCAGTGATGGTCTTCAGTGAGTTGGAAGCAACACACTGATAATAGCCAGTATCTGTGGTGTCCAGGTTTTGGATCTTGAGTTTGGATCCCGTCTCTGTCTTGCGAATGGTTATTCTTCCCTGCTCCTGGACCACAGGGGCGTCATTTTTCAACCAGCGGGTGGAGGGCTGTGGGTTTCCTGCTACTTTGCAGTGTAGAGTTGCTGTCTGGCCCTGGAAGTGGGTGATGTTGTTGACTGGCTCTTGGAACTCTATGAAATGACCTTAAGAGGACAGACACTTGGTTTTAGTATTGAGGAAAAAAAAGATTATAAAGGTTGGTCAGTAGTCCAGACACATTGAGAGACTGTACCAAACTGACCTAACTAAATTCTGTCAATTTTCCATTAAATGCCTTACTCTAAGTCAGTGGAGCTACCGAAACCCACCATTTTCATATGCACATTCACTGAACCCTACTTTAGTAGGGTGAGTTGGTGTGTCTTGACCTCTGCGACAGAGGCTCCACTAAACCCCAGAGACCGACTCACCGAACCCCTAGGGTTCGATTGAACCCAGGTTAAGAACCATTGCTCTAAGTGATCCATTTTGTTGGTCATTGGATAACATAATCTAAGCTAAGAAAGACATTATATATTACATCTAATACATATTACCTAAAATATATATATAAATACTTTCGCTTTTGTCCGTATATCCCTACTTCTTTGTCTCTCTGCAGCGTTGACTGCCTTGGCGTTTCTATCAGTGAAATTCTTCTCCGTAGATATTCTGGGGCGTGTGTTTGTCACCAGGTCCTAACCTAATTTGTAGATTTGGCTAAGTTCTTCAAATTTAGAAAAATAAGGTTTCCATTCAAGTTGGTTTGAAATTTGAAATGGATATTATAGTTATTCATTTCCGAAGGTAAAAAAAACCAAACAAATTAGATAAAATGTTTTCCATTTGACAAAGAGATCATGATAAATGTTGCCAAAGCTGTTGGAGACACACGACAGACCAGTCCTGACTTGTTTTATCAAACTGAATGAAAAATAACCATTATAGAAAAGGCAGTGGATGATTCATGAACTAAATAAAAATAATTATCAGCTTCTCTCTCAGTGTCAGTGCTCCTCTGCTCCATTTCCCTACCCTGCTATTAAACAGACCACATTGCAGCAGTGTCAAAGCTTTAGCCGTTTGACTATTACAGCCACTGTAAACTGAGGCCAGGCAGCTTCATAAACCACAAAGCTCAGCCATTATAAAAAAAGATCTGTTTTGAATTAAGAGGGAACTCTTATTACCGATGAGAGGTCTGACTGTTACCACTAACATTGACCTGTGAAGGAAGAAGGTTGGTCTTAAATCCAACCGACCTTTCTATGGAGCCAGAATCCAGAGTCCTAAAAAAGTCCGCGAATATTCTGAGAAGAATACACAAACAACGCTTCGCACATCAAAATACTGTTGTGGATTCTTCAAACTACGTTTGTGAATTGTCGTACGCACATGCAAATCGCACTTTTAATTTGTGAAACTACACGCACCAGATTCGCGAGCGTGTTGCTACGTCAGCCAATCACAAGGCAGTGTATCCACGAGCGCTCAGCATTGCCGCTTCCAGACGCCGTTATTGTAGGACATGAACAGATCCGTGCTCACGAATGTGTTCTTCTCAGAATACGATCGCGGATCTGTGCTTACAAGTGTGTTTTTTTGGAGACTATTCTGGCTCCGTACTTTTCTGTGTGTGTTCTTGTGACTGTCACTGTTGGGGAGACCATTATGATTATATCCTCGTAAATACCAAGTAACCATCACTCACCCTTCTTTACACCATGATGGGAGTTCTTTAAACACTGTTTGTTCATATGTAAGACTTGGCCCTAGGAGTTCAAACCTTGGGCTCCCGGTGCCTGCCAAGCCTTTTAAGTAGTGAGGTGGACAAACCGAATGGGATTAAGACCCCCTAGGACCAGCCTGAGGCAGGACTGGGACAGAATCCCCATCAGCCTCCCCCTACATACACTATCACCCCAGGGCGATTCCCTCCACCCTGTGTAGAGCCGACCTCCTAGTTCTCATTCCCACATCCATCCCCCAACATCCCTGACAATTCACCTCCACTCCCCCCTGGACCTACAACTGTGTGGAGGCCGACCTCTGACCGGTGCCACAGCTTTCTCCCTGAGGGTATGTCTAACACCTCTGCCCTGAGAGTTAGTAGTGACTTGGTTGCTTGAGATGATGATGTGTTTTAGGGCCAATATAGTGTTAACCAACAACTGCCAACAGGGGAGGCCAGAAAGTACGACACCGATGGGGAACAGCACTAACATGAAGTACACCTAAAGAAGAAGATGGTGCTCTGGAATTTTTGGAACGGCAACAAGGAAATCACCTTGGAATTCCCACATTTTTTAGCAAACTCCTTGATCGTTGTTATTCATATCACTGCACACAACGAAATGCCATCTCTGCGTTTAACCAAAGTAAACAGTGGGCAGCTTTGAGAGCCCAGGGAGCAGTGAGTGGGGATGGTGCCATGCTCAGTGGACTTAAGTGGTATCTTGGCAGTTGGTGGATTTGAACCCAGAACCCTCTGGACCCCAGTCTGGTTCCTTAACCACTGGGTTGCCCCCAAATGGTGTTATCATAACTTATAAGTGTGTTGGATAGAAAGAAGGTTTTTATTTTTACGCTTTTGCCAATGTCTAACTGGTGTAACTGGAGTGGATGAACTACACTTGAAAAAGGGAAACTTTTTGGATCTATACATTGAGGGCCACATCACACCCTGGACTAAATAAGGAAATAAACTTTTCTCCTTTCCTATAAAGTACCCTATGTTTTCCCTATTGACTTACTTTTAATTCTATAATGTCATGCCATGTATTGCCCCTTATATGGACATACTACTCTAAGTGATGAGACTCATGATGATTATCATAGTCTTCTAATAGTAAAAGGCTACAGTATGTTCACCTGTTCACCTGTGCCCAGGCACCTATAGTTAGCTCTGTCCAGGAACCCTATCATTAGGGCCTTTCTTGGCCTTGTTTAGTGCATTTTATAAATTGATAAACTTACCTAAACATCTGGTCCTTAGTTGACTGTTTTGCTTCATGTTATGTCTCACAAGTTTTTTCACAATGCACTGTTTTTGATTGGCCATATCACTATGTCACATGACATGGCTTCCATTTTAAAATGTGTCCGACACAAAAAAGTTTGCCCTGATGAAGACTGGTTCAGCAGTCGAAACGCCTAGGCATTATCCAACAACATAAAGGATTTCTAACATTTCTCTACAAAATCAGTGTTGCCTCAGATCTTTCGAGACTCCCCTTTTCAACAAGGAGCATATTATTTGGGCCTTCACGTTTTGGAGTTAGTCAGCTAAGTGCTGAAACAATCTGATGTCAGTGACAAGCAGACAAGTCCTTTTGTTCCTTTTCTTATTCAAACTGAATGTGATTTATATTCCTGAAGATTATGTTTCCCTGCCGTGCTCTGCTCTCAATTTGAAACATCTGTTAAGAAACAGTGTGTTGGAAAAGTCAGGAGAAGATGTTAATGTCTTGCCTTCAGCTGTTGGTACTGCACCACTCTGGGCCTCCGCCACAACATCTGGATCTGAGGACACACCTGGATCAGCTGCACGGAGAACAGAACACAAGTGTCAGTAACAGCAATACACAGGAAGCAGCTCTGCACAAAACAGAACTCTCCAAAACCTGTAAAACATCATGTACAGCAAGTGTGATAATTATCACTGTACAGTACACACACACACAATACAGGCAAACACAAAAGCAAACCATCAAATTAGTGAGTGTTGGTAAATCTGTCAACACCAAAACAAACAGAAACTGTAAACATGTGATTATATATTCCACTCAATGTATCTCTGAAAGAACAGCTTTCTGTAATCTCACTTCATTCCTCATGGTGCTCAAACCTTTTCGTTGGGTTGGAGGACCTTCATGACAACCATCTCACACCTGTGGTTAGTTCAGTAAATATGTGCAAATAATTATCTTTACATCCAATCGGAAAATGAATGTGTCAAACCCCCGGCTCGGGGACCAGTCCTGACACCGTAATTTTTTTTGGGGGGGTAGTCGTTAAGGAGATGGATTTGGGTCCACAAGGTCTTCAGTTCAAATTCCTCTACTGCCTAGGCCACAATCTCCACTCTTTGCTCCTCGGGCGGTCAAAGCTGCCAACTGTTAACTTTGGTGATGGGTTAAAGGTCACATGGGTAGAGG